>JAQGBR010000019.1:0-27389 GCA_034698525.1 Achipteria nitens | reverse complement strand
CGATCTCTCTTCCGATCTGAATTAAATTTGATGTTTATATTTGTCCGCCAAATGTGTCCGGAATTATATTTATTAAATGCCATAAAACTTTAAATTCTGTGTGAGCTATCATTTTATCTCAACACATGCCATTTTTTGACAAATAAAAGTCCTAGAGCAATTTACTGATTAATTTAACAGAAGAAAATTCTCTGAAATCGTTCATTAGTTGAGTATTTGTGAAAAAAACTGTTCAGTTATTTTGCTGTTTGTGTTGATCGCGATCTAACAGCAAATGTGGAACAGGTCTTCGCTGCCGGCGTTTTCAAGATTTGGGGGTTAAGTAAACTTGAATTCTCTTTTAGACAACTTCTATATCACTGCTATATTTGTAATTAAAGATTATTATTATTATTATTCTTTATGACAGCGTTTTTACGTTCACTGAACTTCACTTCATATGTCTTTCACTGACATTCAATTGTAAAAAACTTCTTTTTTTCTCATCGCAATCGATGACTACTATCTATTATCTGGTGTTCTTGTTATGACTGGTCCTGTTTATAGTGCACTTGACTTACATTTTTGACTGAAAATACTTAAAATATCTGAGACACGAAATTCAATTAAATTGAAATAAACTTTAATTAAAAGTCATTAAAAATGTTTTTCTTTTATTTCACTTTTAGTTTAATTATTGGTTTTCGTTAAGAATGTCATTAAGACATCACTTCATTCTTCATATTCTTCTACTATTACTTTCGTTACTCAACTCATTTTCATTGACGACAAGTGCCTTAACCGACGAAACTGTTGCCAAAAATTCATCGACAATAGAGAGGCGCTCATTCACAGACACAGAGTCGGTGTCCAACACATTCAGAAGTTTGTTGCCTCTGAGGGCACCGATTCGGCCAATTAAAAAACTGTTCAAAACACTGTTCAAATCTCCGCCCTCTACAGAATTGGTCGATAGTGACGATGAATTTAAAGCAACTTATGTGGTGTCACCAAAAAAGTCGCGGACATTAATTAGTGATTTGGCCACTTCTAAAAGCTATAACACTGGTCTTCAAATGGCCGGTTCTGGTGCACAGCCGTCTTATGCTGCGCCTCAAAGTGTTGGTTCAAAACCGCATTCCTACTCACCTCACGGACAGACATATCCCAGTGGCTATGATTACGATAATAATTACTATTCTGGACCCAAGACATCAGCGAATGCTTATTCAAATCAGCCAAAAACGATTGCCCCAAAGCCTGTCCCCTGGTCTGCTCAGGGATATCAACAAAGTGGCTCTTACTCAGCACAACCGGCTTCAGGAGCCAGTTATTCATCTAATTATCAACAAAATAGCTATCCTTCTAATTATGGTTCAAACAGTTATTCACATAATAGCTATACTCCGAGTAATCCTTCGAAATATAGTTATCCACAAAATAGCTATCAATCCGGTTATCAACAGAATACTGGATCCTATAATCAGGGCAAAAACCCGTTACCAGGCCTCAGTTTTGGCGATATTGAGAATGGAAGGGGTGTTACTATGACTGTTGGCGATGAAAAACCTCATTACTCCAGTTCTCCGAATCAATATTCTTATGGAAGCAGTTCTGGAAGTTATGGAAGTTCTTACGACACCTCTGGTGGAAGTGCCTCATATGGCGGAGACACTGGATCTGGTATAACTATTGGTGGGGGAGATAGTGGTGGTGGTGGTGGAGGAGGAGGAATGTCGTTCTCCTTGGGAGGAGGCAGCGGAATGAAACTCAATCTCGGATCTGGTGGTGGGGGCTATCAGTCGGAAACTTATGAACAACCGGCTTATGGAGGATATGGTAAAGGATATGATAATAAAGGATATGGGAAAGGGTATGGCAATAGTTATGGCGGGTATGGAAACTACGGTAAAAAGTATTATTACGAAGAAAAGCCTTCGTTTAGTCTTACGATGCCTTCGATGGGAAAAATGGTGGCAGAAATGAATTTAAGGCCTCCCACTCTCAAAATGAAAATTAATGCCAGTCCTAAAATGAAAATAATTACCGGAACTACTGATCCTTTGGAAAAGCCTTCACTGGAAGAAGAGCCGATCTTGGAGGATATATTCGCACCGCCGGCGCCTTTCGAACGTCCGCCCCGTATGAACGAAACGGATGGCAATCAAACAGGAAACGGCAAAAACGCTACGACACCATACCCGCCATACCCATATCCATATCCGTCATACCCATATCCTTACCCATATCCCTATCCATATCCATCTTACCAACACTATCCTCACTCATATCCAGGTTATTCTCCGTCATACCAATCGGGTTCATATCCTCAACACACCACACAATCGTATGGTTCGTATGGGTCTTACTCTCCGCCACAACCATCAGGCCATTCATCACAATACTATTCTCCGCCAAAAAGCGGTTATCCACAGAGCACTTCATATAATTATAATTCAGGCTATACTTACCCTCAAAGTTCTGGTTATTCTGCGAGTGCTTCACATAATAGTTATGCGTCCTCTCAACCCAGTTATGGACAGCACAGCACTGGCTATGGAAAGAGTGCATATCCTTCAGAGTCCAGACAACACAGTGTATATGTAAGGCCTGTTTCCTCGACGCGTCGCACACAATATGTACCGCCGCCGGCAGTCCAGTCGACTAATGAACACTACGGCAGCAAAAATCCTGATTATTATTACTATAATCATCAAAATCATGCAAATAATCCAAATCAATATCATTATGCGGGTCAGAGTGGAAGTGCTCATCAAAATTATTATCAACCAAACAGTTATGGTCAGGCATATGATTATAATCCGGGTAAATATGGGACAGGAATTGGTTATCACTACTATAATAACGCTACGTATGGACCGTATCATAACCAGACATATCAGGACTATAAAGACTATTATAATAATTATTACCGAAATTATTACTCAAAATATTATAACGATTACTATAATTATTACAAAAAGAAAAGTAATTACAGTATTAGTGGCTATCATGAGGACAGACTCGACTATGAGCTGAGCAAAACTTTTGGAAAAATGCTTGAGAAATATCCGGGCGGTAGTACTAAAGAAGAGAAGTCTCAGGTTGTGCTCGACATCAGACCCAGAGTTACTTTTAAAATGCATAATAGGTCTCAACCGATGGAAAAGAAACATAAGGACCCGTTCCTTAAGACTAAATTTATGGTAATTATGGAAACAACAACTAAACCACCAGAATATGAATACGGTTATGGGGGATATGGAGATTATGCGGCCACCACTTCGACCACTGCCAGACCCACGACTACTACCAGAAGAACCACAACTACTGAAGCGCCTGAAGAAGAGGAAAGTGGAAGCGATGAGGAAGAAGAGACTGGAAATGGGAATGGAGATGAAGACAGCGAAGAAGAACAAGAAAATGGAGACGAAGAGCCCACATCAAGCACTACAGAAAGCAGTGACACCAATGGTGGCGATGAGGACCAGGAGACTGAGGGAGGAGACGGTGAACAGGAAAATGAAGAAGAGGTATCATCGACCACAACAACAGAAGCTCCACAGGAGGAGGAAGAACCGGCAGAACAAGAGCCGCCCGACGAGAATGGATCTGAAGGTGAAACTGAAACCGAATCCGAAAGCGGGACTGAAAATGGATCGGAGAGTGGAGCTGAAAGTGGGTCTGAGAGTGGGTCCGACAGTGAAGTAGAAGGGGATCAGAATCAGGATGAGTTAGAAAATGAAAGCGATGACACCGTAAGATCCAGAGCTCAAAATGGTGGCACTAAGACTAAGAGTAATGGAAAGAATGGTAATGGAGTCAAAACTAATGGAAACGGCAAACGAGGGAATGGAAAGACTAACGGAAGTGAAGGAAAAACTGTGAGCACTGAAAGCGATTTCGATAATGATTTTGAATCGAAAAGAAATGGCGATAATTCTGATAACTGTCGCAAAAAAAGAATATGTAAACCAAAATCAAGTGAAGAGGAAGAGGCGGATAATTCCCGAACGAATGGCAACTCAGTGACAGTACCACCAGAATTGGTATCAGCGATGATGAAAGCACTTCAGGACGCTTTAGTCCGAGTCGAGCCCTCAACCTCTAAACCACCAGATTTTGGAAGCGAATCGTTGACCGAAGAGCCAAAAGTAGCGGATGAAGAGGACGAGGAGGAGGCAGAAGAAGACGAGAAGTCGACGACTACTACTACGACGACGACTACAGAGAGACCCAAACAATCAGGTATTGACAAAAACACAATTCAGACAATGAATAGGAACAGATCAACGAAAACAAAGACATCAAAAACAACATCTGATACACAGAACATAAGACGTAAACTGATCCCAACAATAATATCAGCGATCGTCACAAATACAACAACTTTAAGATTGAAATCTCCAGTACTAAGTGTGTTATCGCGAACTACTCCTATCCCTCCCAGGGCTCCGGCAGCGGCGGCGGCGACCAAAGGTGGCAAAGAAATCTCGCAAATCGACATAAGCCAACAAAAAGAGGACGACGAGGAAGAAGAAGAACCGCCGAATAGCGAATCAGATGACGTAACAGACAATTCTGTGCCAATCAATAGTAGAACCGTTTCGACTTCAATACCATTAGAAGAAGATTTAAAGAACTTTATTAACGCAAAAAGTAGTGATAATAATAATAATAATAATAATATTAATACTAATAGTGATACCAATCAATCGACACAAATGAGTGGTAACTTTAATATCGATAACTTAACAGATGAACAGCAGAAGAATATGTTGAAGAATATATTCAGTGTTATTAATACCAAAACTGATTCCAATATCAATAAAATTAGTGATTCAACAAAAGAAGTGAAAAGTAGTGAAATTCCTAAAAACTCTGTCGTTTCAAATAATAATGAAGACAATAATAAAGATGAAGAGGAAGACGAGGACAACGAAGACGAAGACAATGAGGACGAAGAAGAAGATATAAAATCTGAAGAAGAAAAGGGCGCTGAGAGTGCGCACAAAGTAAAAATTGTGTCCGCATTGGATCAGTTGGATTCTAAACTAGACTCAAAAAAACACCCAATTTTTGTGGTTTTATTACCCGATAAAGACGTTAAGAAATAATTAGTATTTTTAACAAATATTTTGTTTTCATTAGTTGTTTAAAACCCCTTAGAATTAAATTTGAGAAAAAATTAGTCAATTTGTTTGTGTTAAGTGCCAGTCGACCAATCAGTTCATTCATTTGTGATCATTAAACTTATTTTAATTATTATTATTATTATTATTATTATCATTATTTTTATTAACTATTTTTAATTAACTCAATGTTTTAAAAGGAGAAATGTTTTGTAGATTTAAATACAATTTTATTTTATTTTTAGTAATGTTTTTGTAATTAATAGTTGAAATGTTTGATTAAAAGTTTTATTTTTTACTATAAATTTAAGGACAAGTTTTATTTAATGATCTATTTATTGTGATATATCTAGGCAAATTTAAGTCATCTGAAATGATGGCATCTTTTACTAAACGAATTCTAAACAATTTGTTTCCTTTCATTTCATAATTTTGGATAAATTTTTGGATAAAATTCTCACAAAATATGCTGTAATCGATTTGATTGTCTTCATAAATGAAAGTTAAATGTATTTCACTTAAGTTTTCGAAATCATTGACACTTTGAAAGAACGAATCGTCAAAATAGTCATCAAAATAGAGAACTAATTTTCGCAAAGACTTGATTCTTGATATCAATCGATATAATTGTTGATAACATGTCTTACATCTAAACTCTGGGTCTAAATCACAAATAACTGATGTCTTTTCAATAATTAGAGTCTTTAATTTTGGGCACAAACTTAATATTCTTTCGAAATATTTGTTTTTAAGTCTAGAGTGATGTAATAAAAGTGTTTTAAGATTTTGAAATTTATTTGTTCCGTCGATGTATTCAATATTAGACACATAAAAATAGTATATCTCTAGGAGTGACAAATTTTGTTGCATTTCTGGTAATTTAAGGAATATTTGCCAAACTTGTCTGTTATCATGATTTTTGATAGAAAATGAACAGTAAATTAGATCCAATCGAGAATAAAATAGTTGTAAAGATTCCAATGAAATGATAAGATTCGAAAATTCAAAATTCATTAAATTTTGAGCATAACTTTGGATGAATAACTCCGCCATTTGATATGTGATTGGCATATGGTCTGCAAAATAAACTTCAAGAGATCTAATAGTTTGGGGCAGACATTCAATCAATTCTAATAAACTTTGTTGAGTTGGCAAAACAATACATAATTTTTCTAGCTTGTTCAACTCTAATATTATTAAGAGATAATTATCGAATTCAATGCAATCCCATTCCAGTTTCTTGATTTTATTTGATAATAATTGTCCCAATTCACTAAAATCTTGTTCGCTTTCATCCAAAATTGGACAAGAAAGAATTGTGAGGGTATCCAAAGATTTAAAAGTATCTAAAATCTCAATCATTGTTTTAAAGTCAGTAGTTATACCACAAATGGTCAGATACTGAACTCTACTTAGCTTTTGAACCAACGAATCAATAAATTTTGGTAAAACAAATTCTGTATGTTTATATCCTGGTACATTTATATACTCTTTGATATCTGACGGTAGCATTATTTCTTCTTTTGGTAAATAATCAATAAAATGATAAGTAAATGGTCTCCCGATCTCTACTCCTCTGATACGAGACATCAAATGTCGAACACATTCCCCGAATTGTATGGAAACTGACTCTAATCTTACGATTTGTTTGCCCTCTAAATGCGATAATATTTCGATCAAAACATCAGAACTAATGACAGACATATCGGAATCTTTAGATACTTTTGTGGACTTATTTCTGATTGTAATGTCTGTTAACATATGATTAGCTAATATTCGCGAGAATTCAAATAATTAATAAATTTATTTTAATTTATAAAAATATGAATCATATTATTGTTTAAACTTTTACTATTAATTTACTGAAGTTTTATTTATTTTACTTTTAATTAATTTACAAATAATTGAATTTATGATAATTTTTAAAATTATGGAAAAAATGATGTATTACTGAATGTTTCTGCAAAAAAAGATAAAAATTTTGATAATTTTCGGGAAATTATTATTACAAACCGTTGTACTCGTCGTCCAATTGAATCAATTCTTTGATTTTATCCAAACATTTTTTATCAATAATTCCTTCAATAAAACAATGACCGGAATCGAAACCATTGACCATAAATATGATTTCCTGATCTATTTTAAGATAGGGATCCAATTCTTGTTTAGCCATATCTTCACCAAAAGTAATGGTGACGTCAATACAATTGCCGACTAAAGCCCCACAATATGATGTCCCCAATCTGTTCACAAATCATTAATTAAATTAAGAATATTTATGTCTTAATCATAGTCTTAATACCGATTAATTTTAATCCGAATCAGTTGTCCGACAGAAACATTAAAAATAGTGAACTGAGCCCTCACTTTCCAATAAATATAAGGTTGGTCATCTATAATGCGGCCATAATCGGACACAAATTTCAAATGTGTATAATCTAATAAAATTCCTTTCAATCTATTAATAAAATATTTAAATTAATTAATAGTTTAAATGGGTTTTCAAAAACTACTCGTAATTGTATTTGTATTTCATATTAGTAATGATCCGATCGATAGCCCGCTCTTCGTTTCCAATAAACTTAGGGTCGACTCCGATCTCTATCTCCTGGTCCACAATCTGTGAGCAAAGACTTTCATCGAGTATTTCGTCACTCATTTGATTTGGTTTTTAAATTAAAAACACAAAAATGTAAACAAAAACAAAACACGTGTTTAACGCAAAATCCCTTTAAATGTCTGAGACTTTGAGTGTGACGTCAGATGACAACCAAATACTCAAACTTTTGCCGCAAAACAATAACAAAACTATTTTTTGCCGGAATATAATTAAAACATATTTATTAAAAATTGGCTACAAATTGATCCCTCGACACAAATTGATCCTTGACACAATCATTTTATTTATCGAATAAGTGTGAGTCAATTCTAATTAATTGTAATTTGATTTTATTATTCAATTGATTTTAAGGATTAAAACATTTTTTTGTTTTAATAATTTGTGTTTTTGTTATAATTTTAGTTAAATTAAGATTAAGCAGATAATTGATGATTGGTTATCATCATTCAAATTTGATTCCCTGTGCGAGTGGCAGCTCTTTGCCATAATTTATAGTACACGTCGAGCGTCGCATATATTGTTTCCATGAATCTGATCCGGACTCCCGGCCCCCACCCGTGTGCTAATTATAATTGAAATGTCAATTGATATCAATTAATAATTATTATTAATTAGTGTTTAATACCTTTTCCCCTCCGAAAGCGCCTCCAATTTCGGCGCCATTTGTGGGAATATTGACGTTAACTATACCACAATCAGACCCTTTCGGTCCCAACCACTAAATGACGGATCAATTATTAGAAACAAATTTATAAAACAATTAAATACTTTAAATATGTTATTGAGGTTTGTTGTGAACAGACTGGAGGACAGCCCCTGTTTTACTTCATTATTCCAAGTGATGGCTTCATCCAAACAACTGAATTTGAGGACATAGACTATTGGGGCGAATGTCTCCTTTTGAACGAGTGGTGAGTCGTGTTTAAGATTCGTAATAATAGTCGGTTCGACAAAATTGCCGTCCCTTTGGATCACTTTTCCTCCGCACTCAACACTCGCACCAGAATTGACCGCTTCGTCAATAACTGACAAATATGTCTGAACGGCATGTTTTGTATGTAAGGGTCCGTACAATACATTTTTGTCTAACGGATCCCCGACTCGTATTTGTGCGAACGCTTTCTTAAGACCTGAGACCACTTCGTCGTAAACCTGCAAATAGTCTAATGATTTAATCCACTTTTTGTCTAATTTTAACCGAAATATACCTTTTCGTGAATAATCAGTCTTCTGGTTGTCGTACATCTCTGTCCTGCAGTGCCCGCACAGGCAAATATTGCTGCTCTGATCGCCATTTTGATGTCCGCGTCCTCACAGATAATGATTGCATTATTTCCTCCCAATTCAAGAATACTTTTACCGAATCTGTTTTGAACGGCTAAACCCACTCTCAGTCCAACACTTGTACTCCCAGTAAATGAAATCAAAGGAAGTCTTTCGTCGTTAGCCATCGCTTCTCCGACTTCAGATCCGCCACAAATCAATGAACAAATAGCTCCGGGAAGTGAATTGGCCTCAAATATTGATGAGACAATCTTTGTTACAGCAATACTACATAATGGAGTGGTCGCTGCAGACTTCCAGACCATAGTATCGCCACAAACCAATGCCAGTGCGTTATTCCAACCAAAGACAGCGACTGGAAAATTGAATGCAGTTATTATACCGATAGCGCCGATAGGATTCCAGTTTTCCATTAATATGTGTCCCACTCTTTCTGATGGCAATACTTTTCCCTCAATCATTCGGGAGAGTCCGACCGCATAGTCACAGATATCGATATATTCTTGAACTTCACCCTCTCCTTCGCTCAGAATTTTACCCATTTCAAGCGAGACAAGTTTGCCAAGATCATTCTTCTTTTCACGCAAAGCATTGCCTATTTGTCTGACAATTTCTCCTCTCTGTGGCGCCGGTATGTCTGAAAACAATATTTTATTATCTGAATATTGATCTAACATTGAATGTAATACCGGCCCATATTTGCCACGAAGATTGTGCTGCTCTGACAGTGGATTCGTAGTCATGCAAATCACCGGTCAATACCTCTGCAATCACTTTATTATTTGTCGGACAAATCGATTGAATGACCTGATTATCAATTAAATTAGTAATCAATTCAATTAAAAAGTTGTAATACCTTTCCATTTCCACACCACTCATTATTATAAACACCAAGGTTCTTTCTATCAATTCCCAGTCGTTTGAGAAAATCATATTTATTGTCATCAATGAGAAAATTGGAGGACATATTTCTTGAGATATTTACTGAAAAACTATTTAACAAATCAAATATCAAATGATTAGAAAAATATGTTTTCAAATTTCAAGGATAAAAATTAGTCCCTCTATTCAATAGAGTCTATTGGTTTACTTATTCTGTTTGATAATACGAATGACACCAACACTTTTGGCCCACACTTTATTAAATTGATTTAAACAAATAACTGAAATCATTGAATATTTTGTTAAAATCCTTATATTTCGTCATTAAAACAGACATTAAGTCTAAAAGTAATCTAAAATTCAGAGTTGTTTTTCTCTCTAAATTTCAAAAAAAAACTTGTTATCGTTTGGAAATACTGATAACAGGTATAAGACCTCTAATAAGAGATATACCTGTAATGTTTGCTTAAAGCAATTTTCAGATCAGATCTTTTTTTGACGTCTAATTGTTGTTTTAAGTTTTGATTTTAATTTTAATTGAATTTTAATCACTATTCTGTATCACTTATATTGATTTTGATTACCATTTTTGACAATAATTTAGTCAATAATTGTTTAGACTTTGATCTCAAAAAATAGTTATTTATTAAAATGAATTTAAGAATATTCTGTTCTTTAAATGTTTGACTTTTAATTAATTTAATCCAAAATTTAGTTTATTTTTTCTAATTTTTAATTTAGATTTTCTAAATTTATGTCAAATAATCAAATGGAAAGCAAATGTTGGTCAGCGATGGACTTCGATATCGTCTGTCCTCCACTTCTTCTAATTGTAGTCTTAATATTTGCATCGATTGGTCCGATCGCTACCTCATTCTCACTAATATTTGTATTACCCGTCCTTTTATTTTTGATTCGTAAATATTATTCAGATAAAAATCAATTAAAGGAGACCAGGGTAACTTTTTGTCCAACACTTTTCAAATTATTGATTTAATTGTTTGTCAATTTTGACAGTTTTTCCTTTCGTGGAGTATTTCATCTCTGGTTATCTTAATGTAAGACAATTCTTAAGATATTATCGTAATATAAATACCGTATTACTTGACTTAAGCTGGCATTAATGCAAGATTAAATGAATTAGTTCTATTTTGACAATTTCATAAAATAGACCCCGACACAAAAGTTAGATAATCTTGTTTCAAAATAATTAAACTTTTAAATGTAATTAAAGCACTTTTAAGCGATTTAATCAATAAAAACATTGATTTATGGCAGAAAACATTTCAATTTGAAAGGAATTGAATATTAAAAACATAACAAGTTCATTTTGCAAAAATAGTTTCAAAATATTAGTGCAAGATTATCTGAGTAATGCTAGGTTAAGTCAAGTAATACGATAACATTAATTGTCAACAGATGTGTGTTTGAGCTCGAAGTGGTTCCATATCTCGAAATATTATTCGTCGAAAATTTAATCTTAATCTTATTGACGACTTCGACACTAATTTCAGTAATAATTATCAGAAAAAATCAATTAAAATCTCATATTAATAGTGAACGAAATATTTATAACTATTGGATTCGTTCGACTGTTAGTCAAAAATTGTTTGTGATTTATGTCTTAAGTCAAGTGTTGGCTTCGATTGCACTTATATATGGATCTCATTTAACGTTAACCACTATATGTCACTCCACTTTAGTCTATCAAAAAGTTCTAATCCCTGATGACTGTTCTGAAGTATATTTCGATAACGAGTCAGTAATTTGTGTTTTATTTTGAATTAAGTTTTAATTAACTGTTATTTAATTATAGGATTAAAACATGTTTTGTTTGTGCGATATATTCAATACAGATATCGATTTGTATTATATTTTTTCTCTTCAGACGACTCTTTAATCGTTTATTTAATGTTAATAAACCTGCGGTCAAATACATAAGACTCGATAGAATCGAATCCTAATCTATGAAGACATTAATCGAGAAGAAATTATTAGAATTTTATTTTTCTACAAATAATATAAATTGAATTTCATCTGAAATAACATTAATATATAAAACATTTCTAAAATATTTTAAATTTTTATGTCAAACGATTACAAAACTATTTATATATTAGAGATAATACTGGATATGATATCTACGATATCGTCATCTCCGGTGATCTCAAGTCTTGTTATTTCCTCTAAAACGGTAGTCAATAAATGATCCAATTCTTGGTAGAGCTCTAATAAATACTGTTCCATATCTAAACTGAGGAATAGATCGGGAGATATGGAAACCCATTTTGGAATACTTTTAATTCTATTTTTGTGAATATCCCAAACTTGTGGAGAGACTGAACTCTCTTTGGTTTGGAATAAATACTCTAAATATTTAATAATCTGATGAATGACTGAGTGAATCGTTTCAACGCCTATTCCATCCGAACTGTTATTTGAGTTCAACAAAGAATAAGTCTTAAGTTGTAATGATTTCCGAAAGTCATTCCAAAATTGCTTTGAATCTAAAATAAGTGGAATATTATCTTTAATTAAAGGTTGGGTCGACTCTTGGTTTTGTGTGAACACATTGTCTTCATTCGATGAATTCAAAGAAAATTCCAAAGAATCTGATCTCAAATCTTTTGTCATTAATTGAAGAGATAAGTGATAAGTTTGAGGACAATCTTCTTCTATGTTTGTTTGACTTTGTTTCCCGACATTTGTCTCAATAATAGGAATGTCATCGATTGGTAACGACTCGACTGATTCTTCTGATGTATCAAAAGTCAATCCAAAATAACTGCTGTTTTCTATAAACGATTTCTGTGATAACATCTGACTTAAAGACTGATCGGATAATAAATAACTAAATGCAGAATCGATGGTATCTTCAATATATCCAACCCTTTTGTTCGCTTCATTGTTTGGTATTCGAGAATCGGAAGATTGGGATAACGCTCTAAGATTTACACTGTTTTCTATTATAGAGTCATCAAATGACTGGTCGGACACTATTTCATCGACTGTTGCCTTAAGTATATTATGCCTGTCTTTAACTTCTTTTATACTATCGATCGAATCACTGATTTCTAGCGCTAAATATCTCGAATCAAGTGATTCGTAAGATTTCATGGAATCTTCAGACGGCATCCGATTTATTCGAGTGTTTAAAGTCTGGAAATTAGACATAATTTGACTTAAATCTGAAGTCATAACAATTCTGAGTAAAAATATCTAAAAAATTATATAAATTCCAAAATATATTAATTGAGTCAAAATGAAGAGCGAGAGTCAAGTCATACAAAATTCATAATAAAATGATAAAACATTTGAGAAAAACAAAACTTAATTTCAAAATAAATTTATTAAAACATTTCAAAGTTTTTCGATCCCAAAATCGTATTCATCGGTTGTGCGCCAAACAAAAGTCATATCCTTTTGACATCCGATTCCAAACATGTTTTCTCCGCTCAAATTCTTTGAATGTTCGTTATTCTGTCCCTTCCAAGTGATGACCGAGTCTTCAAACCCATTGACAATAATAGAAGTGATGTCTTCTTTAAAATTCTTTAGGATTTTTTCTTTAATTTTATCAAAAAGTGATTTAATATCGAAAGAAGTGAAGAATCCATTGATTGAAATGCAATGAATGTCTTCTTTTCTGTCACAACAATTGAGTCCAAAAGTTGAGACATCAGAGTCTTCACTAAAATTATAGTCTATTTGACAGATCTGAGCGCCAAACCATTCAATCAAAGTATGTGTGTCTTCCAGAAGAAATTCTTTGCTTACAGAAGGAATTGGAGTCAAACTATTGTGAAATGACTTTAAAGACGGCGAACACCGGAAGTATTGAAATGATTGCAAAGACTTATCACTCGAAGACTCGTCAATAATATAAGAGAAAAGGTTTTTCAACGAAATCGGAGATATCGACTGTTTGGTCAGTTCTTCGCTAATGATTTCCCATTTAATGAAAATATCGAACAAAAGTCCAGATTTTTGGAGACACTCTTCAGTTCTTCGATAAAGTTTTGTTCCGGGAATCAAATGTTTGTCATTTAAGTCGATTTCAATTAAATACTTTTTGACACAATTTTTCTTTTGATAGAGAATAGACTTTTTGCCGACGATTCCCAATCGATGGTAAGTCGACTCTTTTACCGATAAAATGATTAAACCGTTCGGCAAAAGAGTGAAACAGTCGTCGCAATCAATCTCTCTGTTTATCGAAACGGAGGACAGTCTTCCGGTTTTAACAAAACCATTGATTAAAATCTTATTAATGAAGACATGAATCGGCATTTTTCTCACAAAATAATAGCCTAACGTTTCTGTAGATCTGATGTAGTCTTCAATAAAAGATATCAAATCATTGTTTGTAGAAATCAATTGAATATTTCTGGAAAACAAATGGCTTTCAATCGTTTTGTTAATCATATCTTCAATTGAGTCCAAATCTGATGAAATGTCTATAATCTGAGAACATTTTGCCGTCTCTTTTGGCCAAATAAAAGACATTTTCAAGAAATTATTTTAAACTAATATTATATCAAAACAAAACTAAAATCATTTAAAAGTTTGCGTAAACTTTGCAAACATTTTTCAAAACAAATTAAACCATTCATTAAAAACGTGTTGTTATTCACTAAAATTTATTATAAATACAATTCAATGGGTTTTCAATAGATTTATGATTTGTTGACAAAAACCCTTTTTTACTTCATTTAAAAGTCTCTACAAAAATGTCTTTAAATTAACAAAATTTATATAAAGACTACAAAAAGTTAATTATTTTATTTGATTTGATTTATTGTTCACTGAATTCACGAGTTATCTGATAATGAGTTTATAACTCAATTCAGTCTATAATTAATATATTTATTGAAGTTATACTCAAATCAACTGATTTTTCAGTCAATTAGTTGTGATTTTAATTTTGTTGACATCTTTTGATAAACAATGGCTTTCCGTTCATATCTAACAGTTGTTATATTGTTTTTTATAAACTTGCTCAATTATATGGACAGATTTACAGTGGCCGGAGTGCTCACTAGTATTGAACGCTATTATAATCTAAGTCACAGTCAATCAGGACTTCTTCAGACATCTTTTATCGTCTCTTATATGATATTCGCTCCCATTTTTGGTTATTTAGGGGACAGATATTCACGAAAAATAATAATGACTTTCGGGATATTATTCTGGAGTTTAACCACATTTTTGGGATCATTAATACCCGCTTCACATCCACTCCTTTTCTTTCTGATGAGAGCACTGGTAGGCGTAGGAGAAGCCAGTTATTCGACGATCGCCCCCACAATAATCGCAGATCTGTTCGAAACGTCGAAGAGATCCAAAATGTTGGCCTTCTTTTACTTTGCAATACCTGTTGGATCAGGTCTTGGATATATTGTCGGCACTTTAGTGGCCTCTCTTATGGGTGAATGGCATTGGGCTCTAAGAGTTACCCCTCCTTTGGGAGTCGTATGTGTTATTCTTTTGGTATTTTTGGTTCGCGAACCCAAAAGGGGTGAATCAGACGGCGCTCAAACCAATCGGGAAAAGACTGTTCTTAGAGATGACATCAAATATATTTTAACCGTTCGTTCATTTGTTTGGTCGACCATTGGATTCACTTGTGTTACGTTTTCAGTGGGAGCTCTTTCGTGGTGGGCCCCCACTTACATGAAATATGCATATATTGTGGCCAACAATGAGAAGACCGAAGACTGGTTTGTCTTATATTTGTTTTATGTTTAATCAAATATTAATTAGAATTTTATTTAAAGGATTGGTTTAGTCTTTGGTATAATTGCATGCATTGGAGGAATAGTTGGAGTATTAATAGGTGTCAGTGGCTCTCAATTTTATCGTTATTATAACCCTCGGGCCGACCCATTGGTCTGTGCGGTCGGAGTTTTGGTTGCAGTTCCGGCAACCTTTCTGTGTCTTGTATTGGCGCACAATTCGACCACTTTTTCGTGGATTTTGATATTTGTTGCGGTGACTGCTATGAGTACCAACTGGTCTATTGTCGCTGATATGACTTTATATGTGATATCACCGAATCAGCGATCAATGGCTCAGGCAATACAGATATTAACTTCGCATTTATTCGGCGACGCCTCCAGTCCTTTCGTCATTGGATTCGTGAGTTTATATTCATTTAATTATTTATAAAATACTAATTTTACGATAAAATGATTAGATTTCGGATCAATTGGCAAAAGGAAACACTACTACTGATGAATATTGGAGTCTTCAATACTCATTATATGTCACTCCATTTGTATTAGTCTTTGGAGTGTTCGCCTTCTTCTATACCTCTTCATTCATTGTCGCAGATAAAGAGCAGTGCAAAAGTATAACTCAAGGTAATGGTAGCGGTAGTGGTAGTAATAATGGTAGCGATGGTAGTAATGGTAGTGATTCTGACAACAAAAGTATTCCAAAAAAAGAGATTTTAATTAATAATAACTCTGAGACTAAACTTTAATATTTAATAATTTTAAAACAAATTTTAATAAAAGATAAATATTTAATATTTTTTATAATTTGCATAAATTTATTGAATGAAAACTTAAATTTAGTTAATTTTCAGGTCAAAGATCTCGCAGTTCATCGGATACTAGTATTCATACGTTACCTCCGAGTGCCACAAATATCATAAATGAAGTCGGAGTTGAAGACACCGAAGGAAACGACACTTTTGTCGATTCCGACAACAAATTTCTTTTATATAACACATAATCCTTATATTTAAGAGTTTTATTTTTTATCAAATTATGTAATTTATAATAATTTAAAGCATTTATTTGTTATTTATTTGATTAAATTAATCAAAAATTAAGTCAATTGAAAACAATTTAATAAATAATTAGATTTTTATTCAAAAGATATGTTTAAAAAGTATTTCATTCAAAAATTTTTTTAATTTAAAAGAAATCTCAGATTCTTTTTATTTCCTTCTGTGGTAATCGATTTTTTAAAAGTTGGTTCCGGTCTTCGAACCTGTTTTGGAACCAGTTTTGGAACAGTTTTGGTTAAACACAATTATTAAAAGAAAGTTTAAAAACAAATAAAACATCACTTCCTTATCGGACGTCTTTTTAAATCCAATTGATTACTATTTTCGATATCTTTTTGTCGTTTATATTTCGGACGTATTGTATCGGGAAATGAATTCGGGTTTAGTTTAACAGATAATTGCCATAAAATAATGTATATAATGTAAGACCAGGTATTGAAAACTCCAAAGATATACGCCATAACTCCATAAGCAAAATAGTATGCCGTCGAATAGAGAATCTGTTTTACAATTAAGAGATAAGAATTCAAATTATATTTTGTTATAAATATTAAAACAAGTATTACGTGACATATAATGAAGAATAACCAGAATATATGCCTTAAATGGCAATACGTCTTAAGGAATCCAGAATTTGGTTCATTTGTTGTAATTAGTTGTTTGTGACGACAGTATATGATGTGCGACAGACAGCAGGTCATCGGGAAGTGAAAGAATAATAGCTTTAAATTAAATTCAATTATAAGATATTTTATTTGAAGTATAGAATAGAAAAGACTCACAAGAATTGATCCCATAATATAAGTGATACCTCCCGGAAGGTAAGAGCCGCCGATAATCATTCCCCAAACGAAACAGACACCGATGTGTTTGTCGAGAACATAGCCTACAAACCAGGGACCTAACAATCAGACAATTAGTGAATCAGAAAATGGTTTAATTTTTCAACAAACCTATAGTCGCGTAAAGAGGTATTGCTATTAAAGGAATCATTATTTTATTGATATTCGATAATAAATAAAATTTGAAAAGTATTCGTCGACTGGTATTAGTTTCGGCCAATTCTTCGATGCACTTCCCTTTTGAGATAAAAAATTACAAAATTAATTAAGTTTTTAATATTTCAGATAATTATTTCAAACCTTTTTTATTAATTTTGATTAATTTTAAGATAATAATTGGGAGAACACACAGACAGACAGAAAAAGCAAATAAGAAGTAACCCTAAAATAAAATTTAATAATAATTAAAAAGTTTTTTACATTCAATTATTTCATACAATCGATCGGTTGTGTGTTCTGAGTATAAATCGGGCGCCAAATGGAAAGTTAGGTTTTGATCCGTCCAAAGAGAATTGATGTTTGACTGTTCTCTTGTTGTGATGGATGTCCTATAAGATAATGAGACAATAAATAAATAAATAATAAATTAAAAGAGATATTAAAGTGATTCTAACGTTTGCGGTCACTTCTATCCAATGGAGACCAGAATTATAATCGTTTGGATCCCATTTGTGGACATAAAGTGGTCCCGAAATGTGTTTCATTTCAGTCCACTGTTTTTTATTTATTCTAAACTCAACCGAAGATATGTTAACATTTGAAAAGACTAGAACTCGAATGTGAGTAGAATTTGCAATTCTGTGCAGTGGTTCTAATTTAGGCATTGAATACAATGAGTTCTTTGGATTAGTTATCAAAATAATTGGCCACTCATTCAATTTGAAGTCAATGAATGTGAAGAGATTGTGATCAATAGCTGCCAAACGAATTGTACGCAAATCCTTCCAATCGGAGAGTTCTAATTCAAGATAACCCGTCGGTTGACTCGAATACATATGGTTTATAAGACCTCCGACTGTGTGGTAATGACCACAAAAATATGGACCGCTTTACAAATAATGAATTAAATTGGAGTCACAAAAAATAATTTGAGAAAAGTCTCACTTAATTAGTTCTCTGAGTCCAGGACTGGGCATTGCTATCGAAGAGGTCGGGTAATGTCCGAACCAAATCGTGTAATTGCTATCAATTTCCGATTGTTTTAATTGTTTTATATGATTGA
The DNA here is from genome assembly GCA_034698525.1 of Achipteria nitens. Classification (NCBI taxonomy): domain Eukaryota; kingdom Metazoa; phylum Arthropoda; class Arachnida; order Sarcoptiformes; family Achipteriidae; genus Achipteria; species Achipteria nitens. The sequence continues at coordinate 8,632 of JAQGBR010000019.1, read as the reverse complement.
TATCGTTTTGATGGAGTAAACCAATAAAATTAAAGGGTCTTTTAGGGGACGGGTCCAGACAAGCGTCGACACCAATAAAACTATAAGTCTCGGACTCATGAGTTAAACGGAATTTATAGGAACGAGTATTTGTTGGACCTCTTATTGAATACTTCTTAAAATAGTTATTATCACTCTTCCACTCAAATACATTGAAATTGTCTTCAATTTAAGAAAAATCCAAAATTAAAATATGAAAACATATGAAAAGTATTGAATACAAACCATGATTTCCTTTGATGTCTAACCAATTAGTTCTTGAGCTGACATTAGTCTTATTGAGAGCATTCCAATACATAAGCCATTCTCTCTCAAAAACAGTGGATCCCATCGGATCTCTGGTTCGGGAATCAGTGAGATCTCCGGTGGCCAACACTACCGATGGTTTTATTACATCTAAATATTCACCGCAAAAGTGTTCCAAATCTGGAGTTCGTTTGGGATCGAAATGAACACTAATGTGAAGATCTGTTATCTAAAGACAAATGAAGACACCATTTATTTTAATTGAACGAAAGGGACGGACTTTGGATCAGTGAATACCTGCATAAACCAAAAGGTATGCTTCAATTGGTGGTCGATAGTCATCCTGTCATCGGATTTAAGTTCGGAAAATCTTTTCTCTCTTTGAAGAGAGTCTTGACTTTCAAATGAATTGAAATCAAAATCAGTTTTTAAATTATCTAAAAATTTTGATACAAATGTCGAGAATATAAAAATTAAAGCAATCAAACAAATGGTTAACTTTGAGAGCATTTTTCTAAACTTTTTACAATCCATAAAATGACTCCAAAATTAATAATACATTTAATTATTTAAAACTAATCTTAAAAACAACAAAAACTTTGATTTTTAATAAAATTCAGAGCATTGCCGGTCATGTGTTCTGTATTTTAATTTTTGACGTCTATATGTCTGAACCCAACTTTTGTTGACATCTGAATGTGATTATAGTTTAAGTTTAACCAAACAGTTCTCATATGAAGTGTTATGACAACAAAATCGATGATTTAATCACAACATTAGACAACAATTTTGTGTTGAAAACAATTTACGTTTAGACATAAAACTCCCTTTTATTGAAAATTACAATAATATTGAATACAATATTTGTTTGAATTATTTTTGCTGTCATTTATTGTAAGAAACGCCTATTTTATACATTCAAACAACTCATTGCTTTGAAGAGATTTTTAAAATTTTAATCTAAATTATATCTAAATCATTGAAATCATTGATTCAACTAAATTAGTATTATTTATTAACCATGTATAAATTCAAAGTATCAAAATATAAGAATGTGAATGCTACCATTCCCAAAAAGAACCAGGTAATATCAAGTGATGACTTTTGTAAACATTTTATTTTTAAACTTTAAATTAAATTTCATTTAAATTCATTAAAACTAAATAAAAATGAGTTTTAACTTTATTAGAGATTATATTAAATATATGACAGATCATTATGTATGGCACACACCCTTTCCATCCAAAACCCAATTATTTTCAAAATTATTTAATTTATTTATAAATTTGATCTAAACTTTGAAATACATTTAAAAATAGGGTTGGATTACAGAAGAGGTAAATGTAAACAATTATCCGAATCAATCAAATCTAATCAAATCGAGTGCTTCTCTTATCGGATACTTTCGCGAAGGTATTCAACAAAATTAATACTCATTTTAATTATTGAATGTTTTAATGATTTTAAATTAAATTTCAATATATTTTAGGCGGAAGTATAGGAATCGCGAATATTAATGATTTTCAACAAAAGCCGTCAATTCTTAGAGCGAACGGAAGTAAGTGTTTTACTCATGACTTTGATTTGCCTTAAAATATCTGTTCATTCATTTATTTGACATCAAATTTAATGCAAACGGAAATACTTTTGTTTTATTGAAATTTTTAAATGTTTTTACTCTAAATATGATCTGAAGGCGAAACCAGTGATATAGACTTTAGTCCCTTCGATGACGGAATTTTGGCCACTTCTTCGAGTTCTGGTCACATCAATATATGGCAATTGACTCAAATATATCCCAATATATCGATTCCAAAGAATGCCATCCATTCGTTTGATTGTTCGGAACCGATATCTTTACTTAAATTCCATTCAACTGTAGAAACAATACTCTCTTTCGCCACAAGAACTCAATTAAAACTCTATGATATAATCAAAGGTCAGACTATTATTGAATCAAATAAATGCTCACAAATACAATGCATTGATTGTAAATATGACGGAAAGTTATATGCCTTAACTGATGGAGAGGACACTCAAATCAAAATATGGGACCCGAGAATAGAAGACTCAAAACCTTTTGCTATCGAATTCAAAGGTCACGACAACGATAGAGATTCGAGAGTTGTCTGGTTGGGTGACAGACCTTATATTATGAGCTGTGGTTTCAATAAACGTAAAGCCAGAGAAGCTTTCCTTTGGGACATTCGCTCCAATCAAAAGCCTATTACTTCTGTCAATGAGTTCGAGCCGTCGGCCGGTATTTGGATTCCATTTTTCGATTTCGACACTCAAATGATTTTTATCGCCGGAAGAAACGACTCAACAGTCAATCACTGGGAAGTCAATGACCTCATCAATGGGACGACACAATTGGATAATAACGGGATTAATAAAAAGTCAGTTGATTTGCAAATAAGAGGAGCGACACTGGCCTCGAAACGAGCGCTAAATATTATGGAAACTGAAGTAAATCGGCTTATTTTGTTGGGCGCCGAGAGTATAGCACCAGTCAGTTATAGAGTTCCGCGAAAAACTTACCGCGAATTTCATTCGGATTTGTTTCCCGAAACCAAATCTCCCGACTCTGCCATTAGTTTAAATGATTGGTTAGAATTGAAAGACAACACAATTCCGACAATTAATTTAAATCCTAATCTCAATAAACGCGAGAAACTGATCCGTTTGGGGACAACTCTCGGCTCTGAACTCAAAATAGAATGCAGTGATAGAGAAGTGGAGCAGTTCTTTGATATTTGCCAAAAGGACGGAATTGATGTCAACGCGAGTCTCAAAGATCTCATTGAAAACCCAAAGTCCAACGAAAAGAAATTTATTGCCGAAAATAAAATAAATGTTTCCCCAAAAGTTGATCCAATTGTCAACGTTTCGAGTCCCAGACCTCAATCTCAAAGGAGAGGGTTTACAAGTAATCAGAAATTAAATGATTGTTTAATTTTAAATTAATTTAATTGTGTTTTCAGTTCGAACGACAAAATTTCGTCACTTAAAGGGGACTCTTTTAGGCCGAGAAACACATATCACTAATTTTAATGGTTTGAGTAAAACAATTCCCGGAGAATGTGATGTATTCAAAGTGAATTCCAAGTTTGGAGCCGTTCCTATTGGTCCGTCTTGTAATCAATTGGCTATTTTTGATTTGTCTAAAGGAAGGCGATTGTCGGGCGGTGTTATTCCACATTTGGTCTGCGGTCACACTATCACTGATTACTCTTTCGATCCGTTCGATGAGCATAAGATAGCTGTCGGCTGTGATAATGGAATCGTACAGTTTTGGTCACTTCCTGAGGAAGGGTTGACTGAAAATTTGGATAAATTTGAGAGAAAATTAGTGGCACACAACGAAAGGCTGACTATAATTCAATTTCATCCAAATGCGAGTCACGTTTTGGCCACTTTTGCGATGGATTTCGATCTAATCATTTGGAACACCAAAACTTTGGAACAGAAAATTAAAATCAGCGCTCATTCCGAACCATTATTTGGTATGTCTTGGAGTCCAGACGGCTCTTTGTTGACCACAGTATGTAAGGATCAGAAAATAAGAATTTTTGATCCGCGCAATGAACAAACCCCAGTAAGAGAAGGGTTAGCCACTCAGGGATCGCGTGGAGGCCGAGTCTGTTGGGCACAAAATGGAGGTCTTCTGATTGTTACTGGTTTTAGCAGGTATTCAATCGTTTCACAAAAAAGATTGAAATTTAATATTAATTTTGTATTCAGAGTGTCTGAGCGACAGTTTCTAGTCTTCGACAAAAACGATTTGTCAAAACCGATCGCATCGGAAGGTCTCGATGTCTCGCCAGCAATACTCATACCATTCTATGATGAGGACAGCTCTACGCTATTCCTTACCGGTAAAGGAGATTCCACTATATTTACGTTCGAAATCTCATCGCCAGCAGACGGTCCGCCATATGTTCATCATTTGTCTCATTATAACACTCCTACTCCACACCAATCGGTCGCATATCTATACAAACACTTTTGTAACGTACGAAACGTAGAGTTTGCTCGCGGCTATCGGTTGACATCGAATTCAATAGAACCCCTTTCCTTTACTGTTCCCAGACTTCGGGTAATTGAATCATATTTTTAAATGTTATTTAAACCTATTTTCTCTCCAATAGACTGAGTATTTTCAGGACGACTTATTCCCCTCCACTCGAGTCTTGTGGTCGCCTTTACTCTCAGCCGATCAATGGTTTAGCGGTCAAAATGAAAATCCTTTGTATATAAGTCTTAAGCCAAAAGATATGGATCTCTTAACTGAAGCACAACCACCTGCGCCGCCAAAAAAAGAAAACAATAATCAAAATTCACTTACAATTCAATTTGAAGGCGATATTCCTCTGCAGAGTTCGCTGGCGTTCTTGAGTGGTGGCCGACAGAAGCAGGAAATGGTCTCAAAATATTTAATTTAACACAAATTTAAATTAATTTATATTTATTCTAATCTACAGATCGTTCAGCAAATGTCAGATAAAGTCCAGTTTAAAGACGAAGAACTACCGCAAGAGAATTATGAAGGGGTCGATCCTAATGAATGGGACGACAATTAAAAGGAAATCTCTTATAATGAAAATAATTTTATGACTGAATTTATAAATTATTATTTAATATATTTTTAATACAAAACCTTTTTTATTTATTAATTTTCTGTATTTTTGGAAATATTAAACGAATTATAGAAAAATTATCAAATATTTTGAATTAAATAAATTTAATGTCTTTTAAGAAATGATTACAAATAAACAAAAATTTCTATAAAATAATGATTTAATTGAAAAATAAATTTAGTTAACAATTGATTGAAATAAATAAATATATAAACAATCAATAATTTAAATGTTGAGCTGTTCTTCAATCGAATGTCAAATATGAGTCTTTAGTTGTCATCACTTCCTTTTGGGGTCTCTTCTGTTTCTTCTAATTAAAAAAAGAGAATAATTAAAGTCTTTCCCTTAAAAGGAAATGAATATATGATTACTGACTCAATTCAGGTTCGGGTGTAGTCTCAGTGGCGGTTGTAGTCGCTCTGACGCGACCCTTTCCGTTATTGGGAACGTAACCAATTGGTCCGACCATTCTTAATGTTCGTAAAATTTCGGGATCAATGGGTGGTATCGGATGATAGGTTTTACGACACATCTCTGGCGACATATCAGACAAAAGTTTGTCGGTTACCGACAAATAAGAAAACTGAGATATCTCTGACATCGGTGTCCATTCATCGGTGATCGGCACCGACCGAATTGGTTCGATTGTGTCCGCAAATTCTGTGGGTTTGCTATTCATATTGAAGTCAACTTCACTGCAGGCGCCCAACAAATAGATAAAATTGTGGTCATCGCCAAAAGCAAATGCCTGACCAGTCGATGAAACATCAAAAGTGGTTATAAATGCATTTGGGGACAGCTCTACGTTATGTATAGACCGTTGAGCATAATCTGTGACATCAAATATCTGGAACTGACCCGTTTGGGACACAACACAACATTTGGCCGCAAATTTAGGCAAAAATTTAATCAAAAACGGAGAAAAGTTAGGCATTGGTATCGGAGCCACGGCTTTCATCTGACGCAAGTCATACAACATTAAGAACTGGTCCGCCATATAATTACCCATTCGTTCAGAGAAACCACAAGTAATCAAATAATTGCCGCAAACATCAAATGAAGATAACATCGAATGAGATTGAAATTCCCGCTGAATATTAAGAGAGTGGGTGTCTCTCAAAGTTATCTATCAATAAATTGACTCAATTAGAGATTTATTGATTGAAAATTCGGTGAATTTTCTTAAATAATAGTTTGAATCAAAGGTAATGTTCAATACCTTTCCGTTTGGATCAGCCAAACATATAAACCTCGGGTGTTGTTTCATAACCACACAACCGGTGTCTCCAATGTCTGTAACCCTCACGTGTTTGACGCGTTCGATGTCTAACTCAATCATCTTCTCCTGATGTCCGGCCATTAGAAGCAGACCCGTCGGCAGAAATGACATGCACTGCATATCTCTCATCAAGATTTCAGATTTATGGGTGAAAACTGTGAGTCCCCTCCGTTTGGACAAACGTAATGAGTCTTTTGTCAGCGACAGAACTCCAGAGACCGGCGTTAAGACATCTCTAATGTCATTAATGTGGTCGATATGGAAAGACGTGTATTTGTCTAAAGTATATGAATAATAGGAAGTTAAATGACCCGATATATTGGCCATCCATAGAAGCTCTTCGTAGAGGTCAAAGTTGACACACGAGACACCCGTCTGACGATTGGCTGAGATATTGGATCCGATGTCGGCCACACACGAACTCAACAGCGAATATTCCATTATTTCAAGAGATTTGTTGGGATTTGTGGTATCGATTAAACAAATATTTATCTCATATTAAAATCAAAATAATTTTCTTCATATAAATTGTTAATTAAATGACAATTAAATAAAAACCAAAACCAATGAATTGAAAAACTTTTGTCAAAACATTTTATTGTTTACATAAATAACGTCTGATTTTCTTAATTTGTTTATTAATTTAGGATTTAATATGAATTTAAATGAATTTAAGATCATTTAATAGCAAAACAAATGATTTGTTATATTATATAAATTGAATTTTATATGAAATGATTAAAATAAAACAAAAAACTTTATTTTTGAATTCTTTTACTTCTTCGCGACGACTCTTCAATTGGTTTACATTTTCTTAAAATCATCTGTTGTTCACTTTCTGATAGTCCGGTCCATTTGACTATCTTTTTGGCGAACTCTAATTTGATCTCGAATTTGTCCAAAGAGGGGACAATCCTTTTAAGGTATCGCTCTTTCAATGATTGCCAACTTCTGTCACAAACTTTCCTTCGCTTCAAATCATTTTCGGTTTGTCTCCAAAATGAATTTCCTTTGACTAATTCATAACCATTTTTGTTGATAACGTATTCAATGATAACCATATCTTCTTCGAAGGTATAGTTAGAGTTCTGGACACGAGTTGTGTCCAAATTTTTTTCAGTAGAATAATAACAAACTTTTATTTTCTTCTTTTCATATTTAGTGATATCATAGCTGTCGATATTTGGCATAATTTGTTTGCGGAACCGTTCTTTCATTGACTGCCAAGACCTGCCCTCACAGATGTGTTGTCTCTCTGCCTCCTGCCATAAACTGTTGCCTTTAAGTTCATCGAATCTTTTAGTCTTAACCAAAAACTCCAAAATTGATTCGTCTTCAGTCAAACAATAGTTTGAGTTCTGTTTTATTAAAACATTTTTATTGGGATTTAGTTTTCTGCCAATAATTTGGTTTCTCTTCTGCTGATCACTATTTTCCTCCGAAGATATGTCTGAGACCTGATAACCAGTTTCTTGTGATTTGGATTCTTTAGGTTTTATCTCTTCTTTTCTTGTTTTTGTCACAACTTTGGCTCCAAAAGGCATGTCTTTAGACAGTTCCTCAACCGATGATTTCAATGCGTGTCTGATTCGCATCAAATTTTCGGGTGTATTAGTGGTCTCCCTTTTTTGGATAAAATCTAAATATGCGTTAAAAAACTTCTTATTCTTTGATTTATCTTTTCTTTTGTGTAAAAATTGTTCGTTTGCTTTAAAATATTTAGATTTCGTTTCATCTGAATCTTCATCGATGTCTTCATCTGAATCTTCATCGATGTCTTCATCTGAATCTTCATCGATGACTAAATCACTTTCAGACACATTGTCTTCAATCGATTGTTTAACAACTTTTTGTTCCAAACATTCATTGGTTTGAGATAAGTCTTGAGCCGTCGACGGATTTGGATCATTGGAGTCATTTGGATTATGAGAACAGTTCTCAACAGTTGTTGTCTTTTGGAAAAGATATTGATTTAAATCCAATAAAGTGTTTGCTTTACACGAATCGTAAACGAAAGTCAAATAATATAACTTAAGATTAGAGTCATTCGACTTCTGGTCTTTAAATTTGTCATCTTTTGTAACCAAATTAATCAATTGATCCGAATTTAAATGATAGGAAGCCATAGATCCGCCGCCTCTTTCAATGAGTGTGCGGACAGTTTTCCGTTGCCGACACGGCCTCATCCCAAACTTAAGACTTAAACCCGAATCGTCAGTGAATAAAATTTCACTGAATTTAAGTGAAGAGTAATCAGTATTTTCTTTATTGGGATCAGATTCTTGACTCATGTTGTAAATCATTAATCAATTAAATACACAAAAACTAATTTTAAAAGATTTAAAATCGATATAAAAGTGAATCATAACATCAGAGGAAGGGTTTGTGGTCTGTCTGTGGGGACGACTGGAGGAGGCGTTCCAACACC
>JAQGBR010000018.1:0-27443 GCA_034698525.1 Achipteria nitens | reverse complement strand
ATTGATTCACATCTGATTAATTAATAATTTAATCTTCATTTTAATGTTCAATTAATTATAATTTTTTAAAAAAATAATTATATTTCCTCTCAAATACTCTCAAATATCTCTTCGAGTGTTTGAATATTTTTAGGTTAAAATTTCTGACATTTAATTTGATTCAATCTTAATTTGAGTCCATTTTTTTGACACTTAATTCAAATATAATTCTGTAAAATAAATAAAAACAAAAAATATTTGATTAAAATAATTGTGAAAATAGTGATCAAAAAGGATGACATGAAATACAAGAAGAGTAAGAGAGGAATGAATGCGATATCAATGAATGTAAAGCCTAAACAAATCACTTCATTATTTTTTCCGTCAAACCTTATCTTAAAACGTCCCAAATCTTAAACTCTCTGAACTCACATCTATAACGTTCTCAATAAACTTATCTATAGTGTAGTTGAATACAGAATTTTATTATATATTTTTGATCCATTTGTCACTTTTCTTCTCTATTTCTATATTTTATATTTTCTATGTGCTTAAATTTAAATAGTTAGATTGACCTGTTGATTTTTCAACTAACTAGTTCATCAAGCACTGCTTAGCAAGGGGCTAATGAGTGTCTAATAGCAGACCCTTATATCTATGGCTAAACATCTTTTTTCATATAGTGATCCATTTTGAGGTCCGATTACTGCTTATTGAAAGAAAGCATTAGAATTCAATGCACTATATTAGACATATACTTATACTCATTGGGTTTCTAATAAACCCAAACCTATTCTTAACCAAATCATTTTAATTATTTATTTTTCCAAAAATATATTGTATTAAATCTTAAATACCTAAAGAATAAAATTTGTATGGTGAGCTAGTATTTTTAACCAATGAATTTTAAATTAGATCTAGATTAAATGAATTTGCTTAATTCTGTAAAGCTAAAATAAATTTTGAAATTGAAATTCTAGTGAACTAGCTTGAAGATTGGTATTGTAGTATAGTAATAAATAGAGTTAATAATAAATGTTGTGGGTAAGATTTGGTAAATGTTGGGCAATAATAATCTAGTTTAGTTGGACAATATGTAGAAACTATAGGTTTCTATCGAGTAATGGTATATTGAGAGGTAATGCTATAGTTGTTGGGTTTTATATGATTGGAGAGAATAGGACCTAATGCTCGCTCTATTGCTTACATTTATATATTGCCATCTCTTTAGGAAAAACACAAAAGTAGTGATCGTATTGTGAGAAACGGCATAAAAACTGAATATTTTGTAAATAAGAGTAGATTTAAAATCAAATTTAAAACAAATGTCAAGATATCTGAAGAACGTCTATCATATGATTAGATGAGCGGTGGTCAGAGGCCTTTGCTCTGACCTTCACATTAGTGTTCAGTACGTGTGAGCCCTACTATACCTCTACATTACAATTGAGAGCTTTTGATTAACACATATACAAAGATTCAGAAAATGTTTTATTTGTAGAGACACTGATATTGTCTTTCATTTTATGATAGCATTCATTCCTCTCTTACTCTTCTTGTATTTCATGTCATCCTTTTTGATCACTATTTTCACTATTGTTTTAATCAAATATTTTTTATTTTTATTTATTTTACAGAATTTTATCTGAAATAAGTGTCAAAAATGGACTCGAATTATATCCGAATCAATTTGAATGTCAATTAAATGCCAGAATTTTTGCCTAAATATTCAAACACTCGAAGAGATAGTATTTAAAAGAAATAATAATTTTTTAAACTATAATCACATTAAATAATAATTGAAGAAAATATATAAATTTAATAACAATTATGTGTTTTATCCGGATTATAATCAACACAACATTTATTTATTCAACGGATTATTTGTCAAATTAAATGTGAAATTAAAACCGAAGAAGAAGTGCTCTTTTCTTACCTTTTCTCTCAATTATCTCAATTTTGTATAAAATAATAAAATTGTGATTAAATTATTGGTGTTATCGTTGAGATAATAATTGGGAAAACATTGCGATGGTTTGGAAGTGTTGGCAGTGATATATGGATACCTCAGATCTCGCAGGAATGGCAGACTATCAGCTCATCGGCGATGCTTTCGGTTTGTATTCTGTTTTCAATACTATTTGTATTAAATATTTATTTATTTATTTTAATTTAATTTAATTTAATAATTAATGAATGAATTGATTGTGTGTTTTGTTGTGCTTTAATATTAGGATACCATTCGGGTTATGGAAGTGGTTCGGGTCAACAGCCGGGCGGACAGTCTGGACAGCCACAGCCACCACCAGGACTGGGAGGTGGGAATATGCCGTCTTCTTCAGTGTTGAGTGGACTGTCTGGTCAGGGCTCAGCTCAGGCATACCATCAGTTACAGTCACAACACGCCTCTCGAGCGGCATATCCACAAAGCAATGACCCGTTAATGAGCCATAAAATTCATAGTCAATACCCTAACTATGGGTCTGCCGGTCAGGGATTAGGCGTTAGAGGACAGTATCCAACAGATCCCAGATATGGTATACAACACGGGATGAGTGACTATAACGTCGCTGCTATGAGTCAGGCGTCACATTTGTCAGCACTACAGTCAGCAGCCGGCGGTCCAACACAACCAGTGCCCGGTATGCCCAGTGGTTATGGCCAACAAAATCTAATGGGACAGTATGGAGGAGTAGGAGGAGGAGGTGGACAACGTATGCATACACCGCCCGGACTGACACCAAATAGACAGCCGACTGGCGCTCCGACAATGCATGGAATGCCTTCACATTACAGTTCTTCATATCCATCGGGACCGACACAAAGCGGATACCACTCGCACTCTACTCCAGGCGGCGATATCTGGTCGGGTCAGGGCGTACCACATATGCAACAGAGCTCTACGTATCCTGGATATCCGGGTTCTGGGGGTGGAGGCGGTGGCAGTAGAGGTGATGGCGGCGGCGGAGGAGGAGGCAGTTCTGTTGGTTCGGGGCAGACACCATCAGTTCACGGACCCAGAGCTGGTCAGAGCCAATACGTGAGTCATTCGGAGTACAGTGCAATGCATCCGAACGAACAACAGAGACATCAATACTATCCGTCAGGTGGTGGGGGTCCGCCTCAAAGCCAGCAGTCAATGACGGCTCACATTCCTAGCGATGGCTCGACATTGCCTTATCCAACGTCATCTCAGGGCCCATACAATTCAAGCACTGGTGGTTCACAACAACAACAATCGACCCCAAGTCGTGGTTCACACTCCGGGATCAGTGGCTCTGTTCCTCGACAGCAATACATGGCTTATAATACGCCTTCACTACAATCACAACAACAACAACAACAGCCACCGACGCCGTCATCACAACAACAACAAAATCAATCGCAAAGTAGTGGCGCTCCGATCCCTCGATATCCGCAACAGTATTCCGGTTATCCACAAGCGGCCAATTATGGCGAGTCTTCAGCTCAATCACGTCTATCTCCATATCCATTGTCTCAAAGCGGACCCACCGGTCCTAATAGTCCACAATTTAGGCCAGGCTTTCCATCGAGTGCTGGCTCTCAATTGTCATCACTGTCTCCAAGACGTCCGACGACAACACCGCCGGCGGGTTCACCGATGCCGCCATCGTCTCATACACCGGACCGGTCGTCCACAACTGCCACATCGCAACAGACAGCGTCGTCACATCAGTCGAGTTTTCCCATCAGCCCCGGCGCTAACCACTTGTCGAGTCCTGTGCAGGGAATGTCTCCCGGCTCGTCAGTGCCCTCTACGCCTTCCAGTCTTCAACAATTGGAGCAAATGGTTATGCCTCACTTGGGAGGAGGGGATAGGGTTGGAGTGAACAGTGCGTCCAAATCTTCGATACCGGTATCGACAAACACTTCTTCGTCGTCGTCGTCGTCCACGTCCTCCTCTTTTTATGGATCAGTTGGAGGTCCTAATACGCCATCGGCTGCCGGAACAACAGCTGCCGGTTCAGTGTCAGGAGCGGTAGGGGCACCACCATCGCCTCAGTCATCTAATGCCGGTCCTGGAGTAGGAAGAGTGGGTCCCGGAATGTATTCTCATTACCCGACGCCAGGAAATATGGCGTCAAATCAATCTCAATATCCATACCATCAGTACCAGCAAAACAGTTCTCACTGGACGGGCGCTCAGCCCTCAGTCTCTACGAGTAATAACAGTAGTAGTAGTGGTGGTGGTGGTGGAGGAGGTTCTGCAACGACTTCAATAACAAATACTCATTCTATGGCCGGCGGCGGCGGAGTAGGCAGTGGTTTGCCAGGACTGGCATCACTACCGCCGCCACCACCACAACAGTCGAGCCAAACGCCGACACACCAGAGCTCACCGACAGTGGCTTCGAATTCGTCGTCGCCTAATGTGAGTAAAGCCGAATCGGCGAACAATAATACAATTAGTGGACAACAATACAATTCATACGGCAGTGAAATGAATGCCGTCGTCAGTGCGACGGAACAGAACTTTTCTCAAGCGTTCAGTCGTTCTACTTCTTCATCGACTAACTCTACGCCTCCATCTTCTTCTTCTTCATCATCGTCTTCATCACAACAAGCATTACAACAAAGCGGTTATTCCGTATCGCAAAGCACTGGTAATACAGGCAGTGCTTCATTTGATTCTTCAGTAATAAAAGCGCAGCACAAACAACAAACAGGACAGGCATCACAAAACGATACTCAACAACAACAACAGTCACAGCAAACACCACAATCTCAAAGCCAGAACAGTGGCGCTTCAATGACGTCACCCACACATATGTTTGACTCAATCAAAAGTCCGAACGCTTCGACTCCGAGGCCAACGATGTCGGACCCGAGTTTAGTAAACGATTTGCAGCCAACACAACAACAATCAAATCAGACCCCATCCGATCGAATGCCAATTAACTCACAATCAGTTGGCGGTCAACAAACACCACAACAGATGATGGGAGCGACACATCAGTCGCACCACAATCCGTACCATCAGATGATGAGTCATCACAATCAACAAGCGGTCCATCAGTCGTATCCTAATTACCAGAACAGTTACGAGAGTTTAAATTATGAACTGAATTCAGTAACGGGTGATATGTCTCAGTCGTCTAACCCTTACGTTAGTGAACATGACTCAGGTATGTCGATGTATGACAGCTATGGAATGGAAGGTATGGTTCCGCCACAATTGAGCGAATACGGGCACAGAGACTCTGCTGGAGATTATGGGCCAATAGATCCGTATTCGGCTAACTTTGATGACAGCTTTGGTGAACCTCCCACTAAACGAAAGGGAAAGGGAAGGCCTAAAAAGGATCCAAACGAACCTAAAAAAGAGAGGAAACCTCGACAGCCGAGAGCTCCCCGAGGGAGTGGTCGAGGAAGGGGTAGAGGAAAGCAAAACAATTTGGGCGACAGAATTCCTCAAATACCTTCGTCAGCAATGATGGGTCCACCCGATTATGACCCCAATAATTATGGAATACCACCAGAAAATATGGATCTGTATAGTCATGACATGTATGGCCAACCGATGCCACCCTCACAACAATCAGGATTAGGTCCTCCGCCACAACAATCACAGCCAATGCCTCCGTCAATGCCTCTGATGGCTTCTCAGCCACCATTGCCTGTTCTGCCGCACCACCACAATGTCCACCTCCAACAGCAGCCACAGTTGCATCAACAACAGCAACAACATATGCAACAGGCACCTCCCCCTCCACAAGCACCACCACCACCACCTCCTCCTCAATCACCACCTCCTCAACAACAGCCGCAAACAAATAATTGTCAGCAGTCATCAATGTCTTTGCAAAGCCATCCGTCACTACCGCCGATACTGGAGGCTGAGCCACAAAATGAGACATCAATACTGTCGCCGTCAGCTCCAGTTCCAGTTGCAGTTGTTGTGCCGCCTTCAGCAGTAGCAGCTCCACCACCGCCACTACCACTACCACCATTACCGCCACCACAAGCAACACAACCGCCTAATTTAATGTCTCCAATTGGTGCGACACCTGTGGTTCACCCTTCAGAACAGCCTATGATTCCACAGATAATTGAAAAGCCATTAGAATCGGAACAGAACTTATACGACGAAAATTTTTTAGAACAGACGACAATCAGTGATAACAATAACTTAAATGATTCAACACTTATATCAATGCCTACCGAAGAGGAGACCAGTTTATCACAACTGGCTGTTCCTTCTGAAAGCGATATGTATAGTACTACTCCTCCACGACAAGTGTCACCCTGTCCTCCACCGACCACTGACGATGTGATACCTGAGCCCAAAATAGATTCGTATGACTTTTCAGAGGAGCAACAGTCGTCTGTTTTGAGTCCACTGCCAGTAAAAGAGCCGAAACCTAAGAAAGCAAAGAAAAGGAAACCAAAAAAGGATGTACTGATAGAGACTGAAGGAGGAGTAGAAGTGGGAACTCATGGCGATCAGACAACTAGTTTTGGTGGTGTTTTGGAGGGCGAGGAACCCAAACCACCAAAAGCTAAAAAAGCGAAAAAACGTAAGAAAAAGCAACAAATAGTCGACGAATTGGTGTCTGAAGTAATAGAAACGCCAAAAGAAGAAGAAATAGTCGACGAATCGACTAAAGTCTCTCAAACCACTGATTTGGATGACGCGACACAAGAGTCGTCTCTTTGCGATTCGAGTGCAATGGAGTCGAGCACTGGTAAGAGTTCAGCTAAAAAAGAAAAGTCAAAATCAAAGTCCAGATCAAAGCCTAAGATTAAGAATAGATCCCCGAAAAAGAAATTACCGAAATTGGCGCTAAAGTTTAGCAAAAATAAGAAAAAGCGTCGCTTAGGCTCGGGTTCACCCGACCATTCGGATCTGGAACGGACTCCTCCGCCATCACCTGACGACACAGAGAGTGGTATTCAAAAGCGTCGTTCGGCGAGAAATACAAAACGACAGAAATATACGGATGAAATCGATTTGGATTTGTCTGAAGACGACGACCTCAATAGCAGTAAAAAAGATTCTCTGAGTGTTATGACACCTCTGCTGGACTCCAGTGGCAAACCTGTTGGAGACGGACAAGTGCTGAGTGTTGTGACAAATATAAATGAGGACACAATGGTTGTGGAAAAGATAATGGCTTCCAGATTGGCTCAGAGAGAACTGGAAGAAGAGAACAATGAAAACCTAGAAAACAATCCCAACTCTAAGCCACAGACCATTGAAGTGGAAGAGTTTTTTGTCAAATACAAGAACTTATCTTATTTTCATTGCGAGTGGCGGACAGAAGAAGAACTGGAAAAAGGGGACCGACGTATGGGACAAAAGATTAAACGATTTCGACAGAAAAAGGATACTATGAATATGTTTGACTTCTTGGATGAGGAGCCCTATAATCCGGATTACATAGAAGTGGACCGTATTCTTGATGTCAACGAAATTGAAGAGTTTTTTGAACCAATTGTTGAATTGGCAACAATTGAAGAAAAAGACGAATCTGTGACCAAAACTATGACCACTAATTCTGAATCAAAAGAAGACGAAACAGAATCGCAAACAAACGACTCTCAGACCATTGAAACTGACAGTAAAACTGAGCCAAATTCGGCGGAATCTTCAGTTGTGCCAAACGATAGTGAGAAAACTGATGTCGATATCAGTGATAATAACGATACTAAAGACAAATTGAGTGAAGATTCTGTTGAAAAGACTATCACTAATACTACTAATACTACAGACGACGAACAAAATATAGACAATAATAAGGATAAGAAAAGTGAAGAAAAATTTGAAATTAAAAATGAGATTAAATGTGAAAATAATGAGACATTTGTTACCAAAGAAGACGACGAGTCAATGGATTCGATCGACGAAATGAGTGAATCGAAAATCAGTAAAATGAATAAAACTGACAAAACTGTTGCTAAAGAAGAAGTCAAAGAAGAATTGGAACAAGAATTGGAAGCAGAAGAAGGGGAAGGGGAAGGAGAAAGAGAAGGAGAAGAAAAAGTGAAAGAAATTGCCAAACCTATGCTTGAGAGTAGAAAAGTGAAGCATTATTTAGTTAAATGGAGAGCTCTGCCTTATGAGGACAGCACATGGGAATTGGAGGATGACTTGGACCCAATAAAAGTGGAACAGTTTTGGAAGTTTCGAAAACCGCCGCCAAAGAGTGAATGGAAGCCAAAAAGGAGACCAAAGCCAAGTGATTGGAAAAAAGTGGACGATTCGCCTGTTTATAAGGCAGGCAATACTCTTAGAGAATATCAATTAGAAGGAGTCAATTGGTTGAGCTATTGTTGGTATAACGGGTGAGTTGTAGTCATAGTTTGCTTTTTAAGGCTTAGATTTTGGTTTTTGATTAATAAATGAATTGATTTTTCAGTCAAAATTGTATATTAGCCGATGAGATGGGTTTGGGTAAGACTATACAGTCGTTGGCATTTGTCAATGAAATTGTCAAATATGGTATTCCCGGACCCTTTCTTGTGATCGCACCGCTGTCTACAATCGGCAATTGGCAGCGAGAGTTCGAGACGTGGACTGATCTCAATGTGATTACATATCACGGAAGGTATGGATTGATTTGAATTTGAATTGATTAACATTTAATTGATTGTGACTGTCCTCTGCCTCTCTGCTATAGCTCTGCCTCTCGTAATATGCTTCAGGAGTACGAAATGTATTACAGAAACGACAAAAACGAAAGAATTAACGGAATATATAAATTCCAAGTTATGATCACTACTTTCGAAATAGTATTAACCGATTGTCTGGAGTTAAGGGAAATTCATTGGCGGACATGTGTTATAGACGAAGCCCATAGACTTAAGAACAGGAATTGCAAACTATTGGAAGGTCTGCGTCTTCTGGATATGGAACACAGAGTTCTATTGACAGGAACTCCACTCCAAAACAATGTGGAAGAGTTGTTCAGTTTATTGAACTTTTTAGAGCCGACACAATTCACATCAAATGAGAGCTTTATGTTAGAGTTCGGGGATCTCAAGACCGAAGCACAGGTGGATAAACTGAAAGCTATTCTTAAGCCAATGATGTTAAGAAGACTTAAAGAAGACGTAGAAAAAAGTTTGGCTCCAAAGGAAGAGACTATTGTTGAGGTATGAGTTGTTTGTTGTCTGAGTTTAAGTGATTTAATAGTAATTATTATTATTATTGTTTAACTTTAGGTCGAACTGACAAATGTCCAGAAAAAGTACTACAGAGCTATTCTGGAAAGAAATTTCCAATTCCTGAGCAAAGGAGGAACCTATGCTAATATGCCTAACCTGATGAACACAATGATGGAACTGAGAAAGTGTTGTATTCACCCGTTCCTAATAAATGGCGCCGAAGACCAGATTATGATGGAATTCAGACAACAACATACCGTAGAAAACGAGACAACAGTGGGCGCAATAGTGAGCGCTTCGGGCAAACTGGTACTCATTGACAAACTGTTGCCCAGACTGAGAGCCAACGGTCACAGAGTGTTGATATTCTCACAAATGGTTCGTTGTTTGGATATCTTAGAGGACTATATGGTTCAGAGACGATATCCATACGAACGCATCGACGGCAGAGTTCGGGGAAATCTAAGACAGGCGGCTATCGATCGGTTTTGTAAACCAGATTCGGATAGATTTGTGTTTTTGTTGTGCACTCGCGCTGGAGGTCTGGGCATTAATCTGACGGCAGCCGACACCGTTATAATATTTGACTCGGATTGGAACCCACAGAACGATCTTCAGGCTCAGGCCCGGTGTCATCGTATCGGACAGTCGAAAGCAGTGAAAGTGTATCGACTTATTTGTCGTAACACTTATGAGAGAGAAATGTTCGATAAGGCGAGCCTTAAGTTGGGCTTAGATAGGGCTGTACTCCAGTCTATGAACACATCAAAAGCCAACTCATCGGACGGCCCGATGTCTAAAAAAGAAATTGAGGACCTGTTGAGGAAAGGAGCGTACGGAGCACTCATGGAAGACGACAACGCAGGCGACAAGTTTTGTGAGGAAGACATCGAACAGATTCTTAAGAGAAGAACACAAACAGTTATAATTGAAAGCGAAGGCAAGGGCTCGACATTCTCTAAGGCGTCGTTTGCCTCATCGAGCAATAGGTCTGACATAGAAATAGATGACCCGAACTTTTGGGAAAAGTGGGCCAAAAAAGCCAACTTTGATATCGACGAACTCAAGGGTAGAAACGAACTGATAGTACAGGAGCCCCGACGCAGAACACAAACCAAACGATTCGGTGCCGACGACGCAGTACTAGACATGTCTGAATTGGAGACCAGCGATGAAGACGACGACTCAGTGTCTATGAGGACCAGAGGTGGCAGAAATTCACGTCTGCCTAAAGGAAAGAAAGGGAAAAAAGGTCGCGGAGGTGGCTATGAAAGGGAAAGGGATGAAGACTATATGCAAGAGTTTGGTCCAGGAAACTGGACCAGAGCCGAGTGCTATAAAGTGGAGAAAGGTTTGCTTACATTTGGTTGGGGCCGTTGGAACGAATGTCTTGTAATGGGAAACTTCAGACGACAACTGTCACGACTGGATGTGGAACAGATCTCAAGAGTTTTGTTGTTGTTTGCGCTCCAGAACTATAAGGGAGACGAAAAGATTAAGGCATTTATTTGGGATCTGATAACTCCTAATGAAGATGGAGAGCATCGCATTCATAGAAACCATTCTGGACTGTCGGCTCCGGTGCCGCGCGGCCGCAAAAACAAGAAAATGAAGAAAACTGTTGGCGAAGAACTGGAAGTATCGGATTGGGCTAAGGATGAGAAATATAATCCCGACTTTCTATTGACTGATGACATGTATAGAAAACATTTGCACAGACACGCAAACAAGTGAGTAGTTGTTATCTAATTGTTATAATTGTTTGCCTGGTGATTATTACCCTGATCACTAATGATGACTAAAGCCATGCTAATACTGAGTAGCAGTTGAGTTACAATGAGTTCAAAATATTATTCTCTTTTTCTGACAATCAATTGATTTAATTATTGTTTTTATTTATTTATAGAAACGAAAAATTGAATTAAATTTAATGATTATTATTATTACTGTTATTAACAGAATTCTACTTCGGGTCAGACTTTTATATTATTTGAAACACGAGATAATCGGCGATTTACACGAACAAGTGTTTAGAGGAATCTCCGCCCGCGATATCCCTATTCCTGGGCCTGCAGCCGACGGCGACCCACCGGCCAACTGGTGGGACGAAGAGGCAGACAAGTCACTGGTGGTGGGCGTCTACAAACACGGATACGACCGCTTCAATCTGATGCGTCAGGACCCGGCCCTCTGCTTTCTGCAACGTTGTGGCCCTCCAGACGGCGCCGCTCTTTTGGCTGAAATCAATGCCGACGACGACTTAGGAAAGACTTTAGACGATGACGACGAGCCCGAAACACCGGCAACACCGGCCACTCCTCTGAGTCAGACCGACGGCGAAATTGGAGATCAGACGAAAAAATCGAAATCAGACGACAGTTGCCTAACAGAAGCTGCGGCTGTTGTCCAGAATTGTGAGTCGGGAGCTCTGCTTTCGTTTCCATCAGCAGCTGATATGAATCATAGATTGAGACGAATAGTTACCAGTTATCAGAGAAACTTTAAGAAACAGGAGGCGAAACTGGCTCAGAGGGCACGACATCAACAAAGACTCGAAAGACTTGAGAGGTTTGAGGCGGCCATCAAAGAAAGGGAACTCAAGAAAAGAGATCTTGCTCAAAAGTATTTATTAATTAGACTTAAATTTGATATTTAACTGCTATTAACTTCTAGGAAATGGTCGCGAAGAGAAGAGGCCGACTTTTATCGGGTGATATCTTCTTTTGGTGTCGAATACTATAGAGATGAGGACAGGTATGACTGGACCCGATTCCGTTCGTTTGGCAAATTGGAGCGAAAAATGGACGAAACTCTGACTGAATATTTTAAAGCGTTTTACGCGATGTGTAAACGCGTTAACGGAAGACGACTGACAGAAGAAGAAGAAAACCTACCGATCAGTGTTGACCCGATTTCAGAAGAGAGGGCCAGTCGTTGTTTGGCGCGAATCGATCTGTTGAGTAAAATCAGAGAAGAGATTGTGACACATCCAGAACTGGAGGATAGACTACAACTGTGTCAGCACTCAATGGATTTGCCCGAGTGGTGGGTTTGTGGCAAACACGACAAAGACTTGTTGGTCGGCGCCGCTAAGTATGGCTTAAATAGACTGGACTTTAATCTGGTCAATGATCCGGAACTGTGTTTCGCCGAACTATTCAAACAAATAATGGAAACAAACGAAGAAAAAAGTATTGAATCAAATGAACAAAAAATTGATACAAACATTGAATCGATTAATGAAAATCCGGAAGAATTGGATTCGAAACAAAAAATTGATTTAAAAGAAGAGACGGAAACAGAAACTGAAGAGAAAACTGATTTGAATTTAGAGGAAAGTGTTGTCAAAGAGAAGAATGAGATTAAAATTGAAAACGAAGACAAAGAATTGATGGATGATTTGAAAGAGAAAAATGAAATTAAAAGTGAATTAAGTGTTGAAAAAGAACTGAACCAAAACTATATTAAAGAAGAAGAAGACGAAGAAAAAGACGAAGAAGTGATCAAAGAGTCGATTGAAAAATGTGAGACACTATCGATGAGTACTACTACTGAACAGAAAGTGAGTGAAAGTGAAGAAAAAGTGGTGAAATCCCCTGAAAGTGACTCCAAATGTGAAGAAAACAGTGAAAAAGACTCTGAAATTAAAGACTTGACCACAAATGAAAAGACAGACAAACTCTTATCTGAAGAATTAAAATCAGAAACGAATGTCGACTCAAATGAAAGAACAGACAAAGAAAAGAGTGTCTCATCAGAAGACAAGCCAACAGAATGTGATATAAAAGAAAAATCAAATGAAAATCATATTAAATATGAATCGAAATCAGAACCAAAAGAAGTTGAGATCGAAAACAATAAAATCAAAGACAAGATAAGAGAAGGAGAAAAAGAAGAGGAAGAGATGGAAATGGAATGCGATGACCAACAAAGAGATAATAAGAAAGAAGAAGCAGAAGAAACGGAAGAAAATAATGGAAAACTTGAAACTGAAGATAAAAATTTGGACAAAACTGAAGCTACAGATGAGGACAAAAAGTCCAGTATTTCAACAGAAGATTCGGTGACCAAAACTGAAGAAACGGTGGAAAAAGAAATGTCGGCAGAAATGAAAACCGAATCAGAATCTGCTTCTATTGTGACTGAAAAAGAAGTTTCAGTGACCTCTTCGTCGACACCTCAGCCACAGAGCAATCCATTGAAAACATTTCCTCGTTTTCCAAAAGACAGAGTACTGCAGATGAGATTAGAACAGATCTGTCATACGGTAGAGAAGAATGAGTGGCCATCTCTTCGTCACTCTTTCTTTTCACTGCTTTCTGGTGCACATCAGTCAACGCCAAGTGTGGCCACTGCTGACAGTTCGCCGCGACCTCTATCGCCATGTAGTCTGTCGAGTGCTAGTCGTGAGCCGACGCCACATCCGACTCCAGATCACACTCCACGAAGAGAAGCGCTGTCACCACTTCCAGAGTTTTTCTATGCCGACAATTCTGTGTCGATGAGTGAGTCGGCGAGTCGTCGCCGAAGACGTAGAAGACGTCGCTTTGAAGTGGAGGCCGAACGACAAAAACTGCGAAATCTTTTGTCTCAGACCATAGAACAGTCGACACAACAACAGCAACAGTCGTCTCAGTCGTCATCACAGTGTCAGTCATCTAAAAAACAGACGACTTCTCTATTGTCTGGTTCTTCGTCTCAATTTCTGCCGCCATTATTCTCACTTCCGTTTTGTAATCTGCGGTCAGCCATAAGAGACGAATTGATGACCGATGAGAAGACAGCTTCTCTACTGTTGGGCTCAACCCTTCAGTCGTCTTTGGCAGCGGCAGCAGCCAGTGCTCAACAACATCAACAGCAACAACAACAACAACAACAACAGTCATTAGCCAACGCGTCTGCCACTACCACTACTTCATCGTCAAAATCAAGTAATAATAGTTCAAAGGGTCCGCCACCCGCTCACCAGAACTCATCATCGGTTCGAAACGCTCCCACTTTGGGTACATTAGACCTGACCGGAAGATTCAAGCCGTCGCCTAAAATGGGAACACCTCCCGCACCGGCACACAAACCGGCGCCACCGCCAGAAAGACAGACGAGTGGTGGTGTGGCGACAGGTCAGGACGTTCTCGACTTGAGTTCAGCTCCGAGTAAACGAACTCGAGGTCACTCTCCCTCTAAGAAAATGTCGTCCCATTCATTGTCATCATCGACAACGACAACAACAACAACAACGAGAACTACAACATCACAGTCTGAGTCGAGCGCCTCATCGCCAGCAACGGCTTCTTCATCTCAACCATCGAAGAAGAGTTCCCGAAAGATTGGTTCCAGAATTGATGCGTTGGCTCTCAATCTTCAGGCAAAGAAAATGATGGAAGAAAAGAAAACGGACCCAAAAGTAGACAAATTAGAGGCCAGTCTGTCGTCATTAGAGAAACGCCAGGCCTCGTATTTCATGGAAGAACTCCAAAAACATTCAGCACTACTTCAGGGAAAGACTCCTCCTTTGGCTCATTCAAAGAGTTCGAGTTGTCAGTCATCTTCAAAATCATTGAATGACTCGTCCTCTCTGTTGGGCTCGAAATCTAATGCGGGCACACATTTCGGTGCTTTGGATGCATCAAAACTTCCGCCATCGAAGGCCACCGAAGCGTCGACTATTGCAGAACAGGTGGCTATCATTAGACAAAATCTTAGGAATCTATTTGAAGATCACCCGGAATTCATTGCTCAAAATCCAAGTATGGCCTCAATGGTGGCCGCGTCTGCAGCCAATGTCTTCAATCCAAACCTCAATATGAACTCAATTTCATCGATTCCCGCAAATGTGAGTCCATTTGTTTTGAATAGTTTTGAATAATAATTGAAAACTAAATAATGTTTTGATTTTTAGACCGAATTATTAGAATTACCGGACAGTAGAAGGAGTCGAAGTCGACGTTCACGAGTAGATCCGTCACAACTAGATATGCAACACTTGACCGGAGAAGAGAACGTTTCTGTAATTAACAGAACGACCGGCAAAAAAGTAATCAATTATTCTATTAATTGTCTATTAATTGATTGGATTTTAATAATAAATAAATAAACAAACAATTAATCAATTAATTAATCAATTAATAGATAACCGGATCTAAAGCCCCACCACTTAAACATTTGGCCGAATGGCTGGACAAGAATCCAAAGTTTGATGTCGACCCTAAATGGAGTCCAATTGTGAACAAAGAAAAAGCGGCCACTTTTAAGACACCGGTAAGTGATAGACACCATTGTTTTGAATGAAAAGATGAAATGAAATGATTTTTGAATTGATTTTAACACTTTTGTTGATATATTGTTGTTTTGTCTTATGTATTGTTATTTCTCTTTTGACTCAGACCTCTGTTGCGAGTGTTGGAGTGAGAACTCGAACCAGTGATAAGAGGAGTTCCAACAGTAGTTCCAGTTCAAGCCTCAGTGCACTGGCATCTAATCTACTAAACAATAGTTCTAATAGTTTAAACATCGGCTGCACTGGCAGTAGTAGTGCTGCCACTAATACGACCAGTAGTTCGAACTCTAGGCGTCAAACAGCGGCCTCTTTGTTGGCCAGCGGTTATGGAAATGCTTTTGGAAACACTGCCGTAACGTCCAGTGGTCTGAGTTATCCGTCTTCGGCTGCCCTCAACTCATTTAACGCCAATCTGTTGGCCGCCGGCTTTCCATCGATGAAAATGTTTATGGATCCGACCTCTGGCCTGACCACTGCCTCTTCAATGACTTCTTCGACCACTTCTTCGTCATCAAAGTCTACTTCAAGTGGTGGCTCATCGACGACGACGACAACCACTCCTTCATCTAATGCTCCGCCACTATTCTTTCCATTTGGCGGACTGGCGGGTATGGGTTTAGCCAATCCGTTGTTTGGTTTTCCCAGTTTCAATTTGCCCGGACTGACCCCCAGTTCGAGTGCTCTGACGGGCACTACATTTTCGTCATCACCTGATAATAAAAAGGACAACAATTGTGAGAACAATAGCTCTACAAATGAAAACAAGTCATCAAAGAGTAGTTCCGGAAAGAGTTCATCAAAAAGTAGTAACAAAAACAATAGTAGTCTTAGTTCTGGTGGAGGACTGTTAGGCTCTTCAGGTTTAGGCGCCGGTTCGCTACCGTTTTTATATCCGAATCCAAACTTTTTATACAATCCGTTGAGTTTAAGTGGATTTTCGGGTTTGAGTGGTTCTCCATTCGGTTTGCCCGGACTTATGAACGGTTTGGGAGGTCTGAGTACAACCGCAGCGATGAGTGGCTTCACAACTAATACGACAAACTCTTTGACCTCTCATTCAAAGAGTAAGACTACTTCCAGTTCTCATAAGTCGTCATCAAAATCATTGTCACATAATTTAGGCTCTCATAGCAATAGTCATAGCAGTGGTAGTGTTGGTGGTAGTGGTGGTCTGCCCTCTGGACTGTCACTGGCGAGCAGTCTGTTAGCCAGTGGTGGAGTTCATCCATCGAGTGCTGCGGCGGCTGCCGCGGCCGCTATCGGCGATTCTGATGACGACAGCCTTAAGTCACTGATGGGTAATGACAACGACGACGACGACGACCTCAACGGTGACTTCGATGACAAAGACATAAACGATGGGTTAGACTTTGAACCGGAATCAAAGAGTGCCACAAATAATAAGAAGAAGAGTTCATCGAATAAGTCTTCTAAAGATCTAAACAAAAGTAAAACTAAAGGCAACTCTAATTCTACCTCAAAAGTGTCGCCCAATTAAGTAATTAATTAATTACTTAATTAATTACCGATCGATCGATCGATCGATTGTTTAAATAATTAATTTAAAGATATTTTTAGCAAAAAATTGTGATATTTTTAACGGCAATTAATCCCTGAGTTTATCGCTAATTATAAATACTATAAACAAACAAAAAAAGGTTTTGACTATCGATTCGCTGCTTAACTATAATTATGTGAAAAGAAAACCACAAATTCTGGCTTTGATTTGATTGTATGTAAGAATTATTACTGCATTTATGACTCCAAACAAATCACAAGAAAAATAGAAAACATTTAATTCAAATCGTGATATAAATTATTTAAAACAAAACAAAATAATAATAATGTGTTTCAAACGCCTGTTTCTAAAAAACAAAATAATCCGAAAAATAATGTTTTAATTAAAGGATTGACAACTATATTAAAACTGATGCTGTGCTTAACCTGTATTTGATGGACAATATGTTGAAAAAAAGATTCATTACTTCATTATATAAATGTACAGAACTTTTATATATTCGTCATAATTATTATTATTAATTATTATAATTTAGTGAAACAAAAAAATCGTTCAGTTTATTAGAGCACCGAAAATATTTTCACCATTAATTCAATTGAATTGTGTCTACAAAACAACAAAACTTTTAAAATTTTATTCAAATGTAAAGAAAATTATTGTTATATTCTTTGAGTTTTTTGTCTTAATTTTCTTTTTCTAAAAGACTAATCAATTTTTTGTTCTGAGCTTTTCTACCATCGATTGAATTATATTTATTTTTTAATTTTTATATTAATTTTTTCTTTCGTTTTGACTTTTAATTCAACACATTTTTAGTTCAAAGGAATTATTTGTAATCTTATTATTTCTAACACCAAAAAAAACTAAACCAATCATTCAGTCAATGATTTTATTATAATTTTATTAATTGTTTTATATTTTGGAGTTTTAAAGCTGTGCTCAAAACTTAAGACATTTTTTGGTAACAAACAAATGAAAAGACAATAATTCCTAATATTATTGTTATTTTAATTATTATTATTAATTCTAAATATTTGGTACAGTATTTACATTCCCCTCAATTGTATACTCAAATTGACTAAAAAGATGTCATTTTTCTCACTAAACAAACACTCTTTAAATCGCGTTTTCAATTCAATTATTTATATTAGAAATACTTTCTTTAATTTAATTTTAGTTTAATGGATGACTTTTCAATGAAATTATCGATCAATTATTGATTGATTTCTCTGTTTTTAAGTAAATTATTATTAAAAGAAAAATTATTTTGAATTAATTAAACAAAAATCTATTGTTTTTTCCAATCAATGAATCACTACTTAATAATTAAACAAATATTTTGTTCGTTTCAATGATAATCAAACATTAAATCCAATTATTTTAAAATTGAAGTAATAGTTAAGCTCTTCCTTCAAACAAAAACATGACTTATAGTGCCTTCAAATTAAAATTTCATTTAACTCTGAGTTCTTTTATATTTTTATTTCGAAGAATTGATTCGCAAAACTAAACGACAGCTAAAAAACTCCAAAAACTTTATCCTAAATATTGATTGGGTTTTGACTATTGTTTTCCTTATAAATACTATAATTCGTTTGATTGTACGCTAAATGACTCGAAAAACTATAAACTTTTTTCTAACAACTAATTAATGATTAAAAAAAATAAGTTTAAGTTTAATAACAAAATTCTTTATTTTATTTTCGGTACAAAAGTCTCTGAAATCGATTGAAAATTTCTTAAACCAGTTATGACTTTGTCTTTAGTTTTTATATTTATTGTATTTATTATTATTTTTTAATTTAGTAAACATTAAAACATTAGTAAAAATCAATGAAAAAAAAACTGTCGAACAGTATTGAAAGGGTATATAATTTGGTTTTTCATTTCAAACATCATTTTTCATCTGAAAAAACAACTCATTTTAATAGACATCAAACAAAGAAAAACTTTTTATTTATTTCAAATGTTATATAAATTCTCTGTAAAACGAAATAAAGCAAAACAAAAGTGAATGCCTTTTAATTGAATGATGTTTGCAGTGAAATGTCTTATTCTTTATCTCTCATCTGATCCCAAATATCTGCTGCAGTCATCAACAGATCAAAAGGCATTCAATTATTATTATTATGTAATATCTTTAATACTATCATTAAAATCATTATTTGGTTGAAAAACAATTGAAAATCCATTGAAAAAAATCATTTCTTCTGTTTTGTGAAAAGCGGTGTTTAAATAATTTTATTGAAATTCAAAGACAAACAAAAATTCAATTCAATGACTAATGTATTGGAAAATAAGAAAATTTGAAGAAAATATATTTGAATTGAAATAAAAATTGTGTATAAAATGAAATAAAATTTTGAGTTTTAGTTAAAAAGTTTAGTCAACTTTAATAGAAATGAAAAAAATTGATTCTAATATTAGATCTGTTTTATTGTAAAAAACAAAACAAAAATCAAATTCTGATTCCAAACATCAAATTAATTGTAATTATTATTAATTATTAAATGACTGATAATTCATAAAACATTTTATTTAGTGTTTGTATTAATTATTATTTCGATAAAAAAATGAAAATAAAATGCGGTTCACATTTGATTACAAACATTATTCTAATCATTATTTGAAAAATACTTATAATAAACAAAATCTTAAAACTTTCCAACACTTCCTTAAAGTATGTTATTCTGTGATGCGTTCAGATATTAAAAATTTTCCCATTTTTCTAATTTTCTTCTATTCAAAAGACATTTAAATAGAGGCCATTTCCTTATTTGACATTTGTTTTAACTTAAAATACAACTATTTAACATATACTAGGTCATATGTTTGCCCATTTCGTTAAGTTTTACTAATTTGTGTCAATTATTCAATTAATTTGAGTTTAGACTCATCGCTACTCATTAAAAGTTGAGACTATTTTGACATTTATTTGTTTATAACGATATTTGGGAAATCACTCAATAGAGATGTGTTGCCTCCAAAAGTAAAGACAACTAATTATTATTGTTTAGAAATAATTTAAAAATAGGACTAAATTTAAAAGACTTCTTAAAACTTGTTTTAAAGTTTTTAATAATTTTAAAGATTTTCAATAAAGCGCTGAATGAGAAGTAGTCTAAGCGTTGACTCCAATTGAAGCCAACACTGAATTGTTTGTCAAAAATTGTGTAAACATTAAAAGTCTTTACGTATTGAATACAAAAGTATGTCATTTGAAGTCAAGTTTTAGAATCGATAACAAAGTGTTGTAAACATTAAATGTTTTGTTTGTCTTTCTTTGGAACAAATCAATGATTTTTATATTAATGGTTCAAAAATGACCACAAACTCAATAAGACTTCCCCGACGTCTTCCCATTTTAATCATCGATGGCGTACTCTTTCCGGGTATTTAAATGACATTTAATTTAATATCAAAATAATTAAATCAATTTTTCAATGAATTTAAGGCTCGAGTATTAGAATTCCCGTCACTTCTTATCGAAAGTGAGTTAAGACTAGTTTTTGGCTGAATTTATTTAAAATGTGTATACTTTGCAGTATGAACATGGTCAGAAGTCATCTATTAAATAGAAGTACCCTTTCGAGTGCCATCATTGGTGTGATTCCTAAAGAAATATCTGTCAACACTTCCAACACTACGAATACAGACGACGAGAATAATTGTATGCATTCTATTGGATGTGCGGGTATTGTAGTACAGGTGACCGGAACTAATTGGCCCCGACCTGCATATACTCTTCTGGTCACCGGTCTCTGTCGGTTCCGATTGGAAGCAGTTGTTTCCGAAACACCATATCTTATAGGACTCGTCCAACAATTAGATAAATTGCCGGCCGATGAGGGTATCCATCGATTTATTTATTGATTTATTATTTTATTCATAATTTGTTTGATATTTAGATCTAAACGAAGAAAATAGCGAACTCTCAGAATTGATGGATCAGTTTAGAGAACAGGCGTCGCGACTGATTGATATGTTAGACCTCTCAGTTCCCGCAGTGGTTAGACTCAAACGTCTTTTAAACTCACTTCCAGTTCATAGTTTGCCAGATGTTTGTGCGGCGATTGTGAGGGCCTCTCACGCAGAAAGACTTCAGATCTTAGATTCTGTCGATTTGGCCGAACGTTTCCGCAAAACACTACCACTTCTTATCCGACAAATTGAAGTATTTTTTGTTTTAAATGAAATTATTTCTAAAAAATAATCTTTTGGTGGAAAGGGTTTACAACTCTTACAAAAGGCTAAAAAAGATGGAACTCTTTCCACACAAACCTTACAAATGGACAAATTGGCTGATATCGGACGGCATAATCGGGTAGACTTTGATGACGAAGACATAGACGATGCGGACGACATCGCATCGATTGAACGTAAAATAAAATCCGCAGAAATGTCAGAATTGGCGCGAAAAGTATCGCTCAAAGAGTTGTCGCGACTCAAGAAAATGCCGACTCATATGCCCGAACACGCGATGACCAGAAATTACTTGGAACTGATGACTGATCTTCCGTGGAATAAGACATCTCCAGAAATATTAGATCTGAAAAAATCTCGAGAAGACTTGGATGCAGACCATTACGGGTTGGATAAACTCAAACAAAGAGTTTTGGAATACTTAGCCGTCAGACAACTTAAAAATTCATTGAAAGGACCCATACTTTGCTTTGTCGGACCCCCAGGTGTGGGTAAAACTAGTGTCGGCCGTTCTATCGCTAAATCTTTGGGCCGAGAGTTTCATCGGATATCTCTGGGCGGAGCCTGTGATCAGGCGGGTCAGCATATTATTGAATTTTATTTATAGAAATATTTTATAATGTTTTTAATTATTTGGTAACTAATAAACAGATATTAGAGGTCATCGGCGGACATACATCGGTTCAATGCCCGGAAGAATAATTCAGGGCTTAAAGACTGTTGGCGTCAAAAACCCTGTATTTCTTTTGGACGAAATCGACAAAATGGTTGTCATATTATAACAATTTTTCAAATGAATCCTTTAATTATTATTTAATTTGATAGTCATCTGGTATTCACGGCGATCCGGCGGCTGCTCTCCTTGAAGTGTTAGACCCGGAGCAGAACTGTGCCTTCACTGATCATTACCTTAACGTTCCCTTTGATTTATCTCAAGTCTTATTCATCGCAACGGCTAACACAACGGCTACCATTCCAGCGGCACTTCTCGACCGAATGGAAGTTCTCTCAATTCCAGGATATACTCACGAAGAGAAACAACACATCGGAAGACATCATTTGGTGCCAAAACAACTTAAAGAACACGGATTGTCGTCGCAAACGCTGGATATTACTGAAAACGCATTGATAGCACTAATAGGAAAGTACACTCGAGAGGCGGGGGTCAGAAATTTAGAGCGAAAGATAGGGGCTGTTTGTCGAGCGGTTGCCGTAAAAGTGGTTGAATTAAATCGAATGAAATCTAATGACAACACAAACGAAAGCAATGAAAACATTTCTTTAAATAATTCAAATGATATGCAAATTATTGACGACATTATAAGTCCTTCAGAATTACCAGTAATTGTCGACGAGATTACTCTCGAAGACATATTGGGTCCACCCATGTATGAGAACGAAGTGGCCGCCAGACTCGGTCTGCCGGGTGTTGCTGTTGGTATGGCCTGGACTACCGTCGGCGGTGAGATAATGTTCGTTGAGGCCACTAAAATGGATGGCGACGGACAGCTCATACTTACCGGACAGTTGGGAGATGTGATGAAAGAGTCCGCAAAATTAGCTCTTAATTGGGTTCGAACTCATATCAAAGATTATGCCATCGATTGTCGCGGAACTGATATTATGGAAGGAATCGATGTTCACATCCACTTTCCCGCCGGCGCTGTTGGCAAAGATGGTCCGTCAGCCGGCGTTACAATTGTGACCGCTTTGGTCTCATTATTCACAGAAAAAGTTGTTTCATCTGATGTTGCGATGACCGGAGAGATCACATTAAGAGGACTCGTACTTCCAGTGGGAGGCGTCAAAAGTAAAGTATTGGCCGCACATCGCGCCGGTATTCGACGAATTATTTTACCGAAAAGAAACGAAAAAGACCTGAAAGAGATTCCGACCAAAATTCAAGTATTTGTTGTCAAAAATGGTTTTAAAAAAAAGTTAAATAAATTTTTGATTTTTAGGCCGAAATGTATTTCCATTTCGTTTCATTCATTGATGAAGTAATCGAAGCGGCATTTGATGGACACTTGACTTCTTTGGATAGTCAATCAAAAATAGGACGACTGGAGAGTAAACTTTAAATAACTCTTTGATTTAAACATTTTTCTGATTATATTCTGTGATATTCTACTAATTATGACAATTGTTTCGACAAAAAATTAAATATATTTTTATTAAAGTTTTAGATTTAGATTAAATCAAAACAAGTGATCGATTGAGTCATATCTCAAATCATTTCTCAAAATTGAATCTAAAATAAAGTTTTTTGTTGTAATAAAATGTTTGAAAATATTTAAAGAAATTCTAAAGACTATTAGAGCACAGGTTCTTAAAAGGCGAGTGATTTAAGAACTGTTTCTGGTTATTGTGACAGAAAATCTGCTTCACATTAATTTATTGCCAAAAGACCCGACATTTAAATCATTTTTTGAGTTAACTCTCAGACAGAGTATAGAATTACGCAAATAAGAGGACACGTGATTTGAGATAATGTCAAAAGAGAGCAACCAATTGATAGTTGAGATGCAGTGGAATAAAGACTTTTCATTGAATTGATAGCAGTTATCGGTTGCTTAGGAATACAGGAATAGTACGTCGCTAACGATAATTGGTTTTAGTTGGTTATAGTTGGCTAAAGATCGGCACTTCTTCACTGTTATTCTGCCGCCCAATTGCCTGAACGGTCAAAAGGCAATATTGGAGTCTGAGCTCAACACTGCGCTAACCATTTAGTATATAAAACTTCTATTAATATAATAGTTATATATATTCTGACGAATGTTGACCTTTGAACTCGTCTTTAATAATCGCGATTACAATTGATAGTGAATTAGCTTTTTTTGGGCGCCATAGCTATGAATGAAGAGACTTCGGTTGTGCTGCACACACAGTCTGGTGTGTCCACAAACGCACAGGTCGTTCACGTAAACGCAGTCAATGCTACGGCACATAACCCGTCGGCTAACGTGGCATCTGTTCATTCTATAGTGCAAAACACATCTCATGGAGTCATTGTACCGACTCCTCAAGTCATGGGACTCAGTCTCACTGTTTCAGGTAATGTCTTATTCTATTCTCATTAATACTAAACCAAACAAAAAGTTCTAAACTTTTCTATTGAGTGTCCATTAATTGCATTAATTATATGCGAAAAATATGTTTATTTTTTATTTGATTCAATAAAATGAAGTCGAGATAACATTTTTTCGTAAAGTGTTTACAAGAGATAACAAACTTTAGTTTATGTACACAACCACTAAAAATCAAATATTGTGAACAACTTATGTGTCTTTGAATTTATTTTCTTTCATAAAAAACTGATTCAAAAAAGAATTTTTGTTTCACTAAAACTTTTAAACATAATATTCACGAAGAAATAGAAATTCAATTATTCGAGAAAATTATGTATATTTCAGAGGACTTTCTCATAGTTTTTTTCCTCCGACCCATTATTGTAACCGATTTATCCTTATTGTTAAGACATGGATAGGAATTAATCTAAATATTTGTGGCATAAAAAGCATTTTGAAGAGAACTCGTGCACATAAGAGGCTATAAATTTCACGCCTAATGTATTCTTGGGAATCATCGTTGCCTTCACTTATGAGTTCAGTTTCTGACGCTTTTAATTGGTTTTCATATTTAAAGTCATTTCGGAATTAAGTTTCATAAAAATTCTCGAATGCATCACAAAAAACACTAAAATTACTGACGATCTGTCTCTCAAGTGGTTTAAATAGTCCGTAAAATTTGCTTTTGAATTAAATAAACAATAAAAAGATGGTCAAGATTACATCATTGAAGGTGGTTCATTTTTAGATACTAATTTCCATTTTTCATTCAATTATTGAGTAATCAATTATTAGATAATAATCTAAAAATTTGTCCGTTTTATGAAACACTTTTTATTGAGAATCTGTTCCACAAAATCTTTAGGGAAGACTGAAAGGGACAGAATAAGTTAATTTAATTTTTATATCCAAATGTTGTTATCACCAAAATATTTGTCAATCAATCTAATAATAAAATTAGACCATGTTCAAATTTTGATTTCTGATGAAAATAGTGAATAATATTGAATACCAACAAAACTTTGTCGTTATATACTTCTACTTAAGAATAAGAGGCTCACAGACCTTCCCATAAAGTGTGTTATTGGAAGCAACCTGTTGCCAACCACCTTGCTCATACTTTGCTCATTCGACAAATTTTTGTATTTATATAATGTTTTGTATATTTATTTCTATATAAATATTGTTTTGGTTTTACATAAAATACTTTTCGCTTAAATTAGTTTCATTGCACTTAAGGTCTATATTTCTATAAGTATTTGACTAATAATTCAAAATCTAAACAACACTAAAACACAGCATAAAAGTAATGTTATTCAGAATAACATTATTCCTCTATTTCTGTGAAAACTTTTCGTATTCATTACACACTGGGAGTCGACGTCAAATCGGTTTTCATAAAAGAGTTTTTGAATAATTACCACCAGTTTTGCTATGAGTGGTGGTTTGCCATTTGACTATAATTCTATATAAATTAGTAATAGTCTCTAATTCTGGGCGGGACTAACCGTTTAAGAGCTGACAAATTATTGTCGAATCGATAGTTTCCAAAAGTGATTCGATAAGAGTTTCTCAAACTTTTTTTCGCTGAAAATCATAACTAATTTTTATTTACAAAATTGAATAAAACTCTGCGAATATTTTTACTGCTATTTAGATGTGATTTTGTTTATTATTTATTCATTTATTTCTTTGCATTACATTAACATAACTATAGTTTTTAAATGTTTATTATTATTGCAATCAAATAGAAATAAAAAGTCTTTCTTTTGATTTGATATAAAAAAGTTTTAATGGACTCATAATTACAATCTTATTGTCGTTGAAATGTAAACGTAAAGCAAATGTCAAAACCTCTAAACACGTGTTAAAGGATTAAAGTATATATAATAATAAGATTTTAGAACCAGTTGTGTGTCTCTAAAGAAACAGTTGTGTCAAAGCCTATAGTTGTGTCAAATCAACTGACTCTGAGTGTATTGTCGCTTATGATTAATGCGATGATAATCTCGATTATCATTGGTTTGAAAGCTCTTGACTCACATCTCTGACTCCAAAACCACTTTTCGATGAATTTTATTGCAAAGAGTTTCTAATATTTGATTACTGACTGACAAATGACTGAAAACAGATTTGAAAATATATTAAAAAGTGTTGTAATTATAATAATGTTAAGCAGTTGTCGTTTCAATACTATCACTAATAATAGCGTTAATACTAATAATACTAATAATTCTCATTTCTATTGCTATCAATCAAATCAATTGAATGTCAACTCTGATAACACACCCATTATGTCATCGATTAGTTATCGCCATCATTTGCATCAGTCCTCTAATCAAATACTAAATGTTGTATATTCTGTTCCTCCGCCACAAGTGTCGAGTCCTGAGACCATTAGTAGTCTCTCTCAAAGTCAAACTCATTATAACAATAGTAGTAATACTAACGTCAGTTCTGATGAAAATAATTGTTTTAACTATACGTGTGATAATCAGTCGCCAAACTGGACACTACCATCTCATACGGTCAGTGACCAAACAGTGTCCGTATCGTCCCATCAATTAAAGAATCTCAGCAAAGGATCAGAACAATTGAGAACTGTCTTCAAACAGGAACACATTGGTATGACTTTACCACTACTTAAAACTACTTTAATTAAACGTTTGTTTTATGAAAACATATCTCTATTATCGGGTAATCGCTGTTTTATTCAAATAACTAATGCATTGATTAGTAGTTTCAATGAAAAACTTTCCAATCATTCAAAGCTTAAATACAATTATAATTTCATTGTATTTCTAAATCAATAAGTTATCAAAAAAGGGTTTGAATTCAATCTTACATTTTATTATTAAATATAAGTATCACTTAATTAGTAAATCAGATGAGAGTTTAGCAATATTTGTGTCGTCATTCGTCTCATATGTATAAAACCATATTAAATATTTGCCTGAATATTGAATGTATTTGAAATGACCAACATCTTTGGTTTTTAATCTTTTTTCTAAACTGAGCTTTCATATATGTTCAAAATATTCCAGTACATTCATGACAAGTTGAATAATTTTATTTGGAAATTATTAGCAGGGTTTAAATTTTATTATTTATATTTCTCATTTTTCTTACTTGTTGAAAATAGGCCCTTGATAGCCTAAAGTAGGTTTTATACTGAGATGTTCGTCGTATTAATAGAATACAATGAAAAACATATGCATTACTCCTCTATTCATATGAGACGATAATTTTTAAACATAATAATAAT
>JAQGBR010000017.1:0-27528 GCA_034698525.1 Achipteria nitens | reverse complement strand
TTGGAAAGATTAATATATTCATCTTCTCCTGTGTGTATTTCAAATTGTATTGGACTCAATGAGTTTGTAATTGTACTTATTGGCCTATGTTCAGTTTGCATATCCGACTCAATAAACAATTGAGTCGGAGGCACACCGAATATATCAAGTTCTGGTAAGGCAATTACCGACGATAATTCATGAATTGTAGACATCATTTAAAAAAGTCGTTTATTGCTTTTGGTAACTTTTTCTTGTAACTTCGCTTCTTATATACTTTTTTGCATGATTTTCCAAATTTAGGCTTATTCTTGATTAATTTTTTGGTCTTTTTTGGAATTTTACGTTTAGTTGTCTTAAATTTCTTTTTATGTCTTTCCTTTGAAACCTTAGACTTTCTTTTAGTTCCTCTACCTGTTTGAAGTTTTAGTTTCTTCATTTCCTCTAACTTCTCAGTTGCATCACTTAACACACTTTGCGTGGTGTTTATTAAAGATTTTCTACCGGCCTCTTTTAAACTATCTCCACTAATAACATCTCTACTCATTGATTTTAGTGCATTCCAACCCTGTTTGCCTATGTAATGCAACGCCGGTTTCAACTGTTTGAGTATTTCGCCGAACCAACCACTTCCTACATGATATCTATTTCCACTAAAACCTGAACCACATTGAACAATGCCTGAACAACACTGTTTTTGGTAATATTCTTCGGTTGCTTTATCCATTTTGAATATTTTAAAAACAGATTTATATTTTTCTAAAATGCAAAATAACGGTACATCTACCAAACATGAATGGTACAAGATTATCCGTGTCATCTTTTATAGTTATTTCAATGGTTTCAAAATTGTTTAGCATTAGCGGCATATATTGTATTCTATCATATATCAAATGCACTGTTTCATTGAACTTTCCCTTTCTCGGAACTTCTACTACTCTTAATAACTGTGAAAAGCTATCTCCAACTAATGTGGGATATATAATATCTGTATACAAGTACAATGAATGAAAACCGCCAGTGATTTCCACAGGGTGAAAAGCCTGTAGACTCTCGCTTCTAAACATATCACCGCCTCTGAAAACGTAATCAGACAGGTCATCTCCACGTGTCGTGTTTGTATACATGAATGACTTTAGGTTTCTATTCCTCAATCCTAGAATATTTTCAATTTCGTCACCAAGAAAAGGATAAACATTGATTGAATTTTCAATTTTTCCGGCTTTAATGGTTACACAATTACTGAGTTCATTGTAGTGCAGAACAGGAGGTTTTATATCTGTGAATAACTTTAAAATATTATTTATTTCCCCAATTAATTTCTGTGCGTTCTCATAATAGCCATTACTGATTGTAAACATTTCTTCATTTAGATCTGTTTTATTTGAATATACTTTACCCAATTCATCAAATAGCGAAATAACATGGGGACTTATAATGTTATACCAGCTTTTAGTGTAGAAAACCTCAGTTAGGCCCACTTCCCATTCACCTTCTAGTGATATATTTTTCCCTAATTTGGTTTTGAAATTTGATATTTTATTTGGCACACCAAATGCTTTTACACTGTCAACATTAGATGATAGGGTCATGTGGAAATTCATTATTCACAATAATGGAATATACCGTCCGTATAACACTTTAAGGGTTTCGGTTTGTGTTTTTCTAAAAATGATACTATTGTCAAAATTATAACTGATAATAGGTATAATAAGTAACAAAATATTTCAATGTAAACAAAATTCATTTTATTTGATAATTAAATTTCAATCTTATATAGTTCTTACAAAACTTCTTACATAATTTTTCTTGAGTTTGGGATTTGGCATTAAGTATCCTATAGTTCCAGATAACATATACATCCACATATATTTGTCGCCAACTTCAAAGTATATATTAATTAAACATAAAATAATTATAATAAATGATACCAATATTTGGCAAAGGAATAGTAACAAATCGCATCTCTTTACAATGATGTCATCAGCCATTTTAATATATATTTTGGAGGTCACTTTTGGGAATCCAGGAGTTGTAAGATTCTGGGTAGTTGAGCCACTTGACATACACTTCTTTGACACCTCTCCGCACACGTGACTTTATAACTTTTTCAATTCTGTGTAAATTTTCTGTAATTTTTTGAAGTTCTTGTGGATAAAATTTTTGCGTAACCAGATTTCCCGAATAATCTTTTACTTTAAATACTATTTGGTTATCCCCTTTTATATCTTTTTCAACAGTAAATATTTCATCAGTCCAATTGGGGTAATATCCTTTGTCGAATGGTGTTATTTTACTACTAATTTAGCTCAACCTCAAGGGAATTACTTTTTTTCTTTTCTCATTTGGAAAATATGTGTCTCTATATTATTAAACTTAAATAAATAGATAATTATTTAATCTGCGAAATATAACATTGAAATGACAGTCAATTCATAACAGTTTACAATAAAAAAAAACTTTATGTGTAATCACTTCATTGAAAAACGTTTATCACTTGAGCTCAGAATATCTGAAGACACTTCTCATTCTTAGAGTTTCACAATAAGATAATAAAATGACACAAAATTTCAACAAATTCTTTGAAATAATCATTTAAAGGAAATAACTAATAACAGGCTTTAGTTTTTTGTTTTAATAATTGTTTTTATAAATTATTTTTTAATTAAATTTTTTCAATATTTTACTCGAAGTTATTATGAAATATATACTTATATACTATATATATATATATCCAGTATTTAGTGTTTTATACAAAATATCAATTCGGAAACAGAGAACCGGATAATAACTGAGGAAAAACTATGTACTCAAACAACAAATTGTTTAATTGTTTTATAACCAAATAATTGATTAAATTAATGGGAAAAAATTTAATTAAAAATCTAAAACAATTCATTATAATAACAATTCATATAAAATATAACACATTTGTGACAAAATAATTAGAAAAAAGTATTTTTAATACAAAATTTCCTAAAAATTTATATTTGAATACAAATGAAAGGAAAGAAAATTAGAGAACAAATGAAATGAAATTAAAAAAGAGTTTTAAACAGAAATTTTAGGACTGATATTAAATAAGTTGTCGTTTGTATTGATTTGATTGATAGCGAAATGTTTTTTCCTCTGATGTTGTAATAGAGATGTCTTCCAAACGGAGACAAAATCACATCCGGGATAATCGCATTTGTGTTTCTTATCGCCGGTGTGTTTATACATATGTCGGCGCAAATCTCTTAAAAAATGAGGTGTATATCCACAGTCAGGCCACGGACACCGGTATCGGCCAACTCCCGAATATCGGGTACGTTTATATTCGTCGGATCTGATCTGTGGACTGACTTTTGTGTTGTCCACTAATAGAAGACCCGGGTTGTTGATTGCCGGCGGCGGTGGCGTTGATTTCTGATTAACAGATAGTCTCTCAAACAAAACAGATTGAAATGTGAGCGCATTTTTGTCCACTTTATTAATGTTTGTGCAGTAAATGTTGTTCAGTGATGTAACCGAAGTGTTAAGTGAAGACCCGTTTATCACATCTTTGTTACTCAAATTGACCGCTTCTGAAGACGTTTCGATATGAATATTCTGTGCGATATCTTCGTCTTCATATTCTTCAACAATAAGTTCCGGTTCCTCTTTGTCTGATTCGGGCTCTGGTTTTAAAATATGTTTTTTCATATGAGAGTCGAGTTCTTCTTTGCTGAGTAGTCGTGTGCTGCAGAAGTCACACGAATAGATTGACTTTCGGATGTGATTTCTTCTGTGATGAGTGAGAATGTCTTCATTAAGAAAAACTCGGTTACAATTAGGCCAATCACAGACTAGACGAGAGTCCTTACGCGACTCATACACCACTTGTGGAGTGGATCGGGCGCTGGATATCTGGTCTATGACTGGAATTTGGGATATGTATCGAACGACTGCTTCGTTACGTTTATCGCAATTATTTCTGTTATTATTATTCTGTTCTGATTTATCACTGAAGTCAGATCGGAATCCCGAGTCGTTTGTCGAGTTATCCAAACTTATGGAAGCAGTTCTTGAGCTGACAATTGGCGACTGATTTCTATTATAATTCGTGTCATTTGTATTCGAACCCAAAGACATATTAGTCTCGGGCTCGGACTCAATATTGTGTGCCGGCGATGGAACACCTGTTGAACTTCTTGGCGAAAGACTGGACGAGCGATTATCTTCTTCACAGTTGGCCGCAAAGTCTTGTTTGGTGGTCATCATTAGTTTGTCGTACTGTTCCTGCCAAACACGCAGCTCAATGTCAGCCTCCTGTGCCACACGCCTGAGCTGTCCATTCATGTGTTCATTACAGACACACGACTTATTTCTGTCAACTATTTGGAGTGCATTAAAGCCTTTATTACTGGAACGGCGGATATTCTCTAAAATACAGTTGAATCGGGAAAATGTAGTCAATTCTGATTTCAATTTTTCGTTTTCAATCTCCAAATTATTCAAATAAATCTCAACTTCTCTTATCGGCAAATATAAGAGCTTTGAATTTAGCGGCGGATTACTCGTCATTTTGCGTCCACTCCTCGCTGTCTAACTGTCTCTCTGTATATGTTTTAGATTTTCACTCCTCTTTTGATTCAATATTTTTTGCGAAAAAGTCTTTTTTAATTAAATTTTTTGTCGCTTTTGATGAAAATTATTTTCTAATAAAATATATTCAAATGTTTTCACAAATTTTTGTTGATTTTCTAATTTTGGGCAAAAAATCAAAAGAATTTCATTAGTTTTTAATTAATAACAAAATTTAGTCATTTTTTTAATTTTTTGAAAATTAATTTAAAATTTAAAACAAAATTATATTATATTCTGATTAATTGGAACTACACTCAAATTCCATTAAAACTCACATTTTCAGAGAGATTAAGATTGGCTAG
Organism: Achipteria nitens; assembly: GCA_034698525.1. Classification (NCBI taxonomy): domain Eukaryota; kingdom Metazoa; phylum Arthropoda; class Arachnida; order Sarcoptiformes; family Achipteriidae; genus Achipteria; species Achipteria nitens. Next base: position 22,639 of record JAQGBR010000017.1, on the reverse strand, counting down.
ATTATATTATTCTTAATTAGAAAACACAAATTGAGAGTAAAATAAAAAACAAAATAAAATCATAAAAATATTCACGATTTTCAACAAATATTTTTAGTGAACTAGCTTGTTTTCTAAATAATTCTTAGATTGTACAGATAAATGATAATAAATAGTGTACAAAATCAGAATAAGGTTAAATCTAATTTTAAAACCTAAGATTAAGTTCAAAAAATGCTGAATTAATTGAATGCAACAAAATTAAAATGTTAATTTATTTCAAATATTGTGAAATAAATTGCTAATTCATTTTTTCAATATTATATATATTGAAACATATATACAAATCAAAATTATAAAACTCCTAAAGATAGGAAGTAATTGAAAAATTGGTTAACAGGGATAAAAAATTGATAATTAAAATTTAACATGTTGAATTTTATTCTTACATTTTTTTTGATTAAGAGTTGATAAAATAAATTGTTTTCACTTAATATACAATTCAGAGATATTGAATGTTTGGTATATTCTTAAACAATTCACTCATAAATAAACACACATTTAATGTATAGCATAATAAACAGTGACTCTGTTTTTGACCGAAACTTCAATTGATTTTCTCTTTTCTCTACTACTGAAGAGAAATTCACAAATAAATAAACTTTAAGTCAGAATTAAATTTATTTAAAATCACTTCAATTAATACTTTAATAACAAATATATTTATATTTTTTAGATTTCAATAACAAATATTAATTTGAGGGGAGAGTTATAGCAAAGTATTTGGAGAAGAGAAGAGATATAAGTATTGTGCAAAAAAAGTTTCATTTAGAAATACGAGGAAATACCAAGGTAACAAGGTTTATTACACCTTGCCTTTACGTACTACTACAGTAGCGTAGTTTAGCTAGCTCACGCCCATAGCACGGGTCAAGAATCGTGTGAATGTGTAACAATGAATACTGACATTTGTCAACAAGTCAATTTGAATATCAATTGAGCAAGGTACACTTTCAACAATCATTGTGGATACGCCACTGCCACGAGTTTACATCACTGTTGCGTAACGTCACAGACAAGGACGAGGCGAAAAGGGAACTGCCTACCACACGTTTCTGTATTTTGCGCACTCTATACCACTCTATACCATACATTCCTATCAAAAGAACTCTCATTAAGCCATAATCTGACTGCTCTCCCACTATATAGCAGTAAAACTCGTGTTTTCTGTTCTGTTTATCTGAGAAGTGGTTCAAAATAAAAATACTGAGCCGTAGTTGTGAGCGACACACACACCATATAGACCTGTGCAGAAAGTGCACAGCTCAACCAGATTTACTCTGATCTAAGGTATTCTATGAGCGCATACAACTTAGAATATTTATATAAATCTATGTAGATCATTTGTAGACAGTATTGCACAACATATGCACGAAGAGTACAGTCTAATGTTATAATAGTGGACACAAAGACTAGAATTTCTGTTTCTATCTAATAATCATAAAATTCATTAAAGAATTCAATTCAATACAAATATATTAATACAAAACACTATTTATTTTCTACTATTGTTTTGAGATCTCATTAAATGTTTATATGTTTTGAGAATTTTTGTTGAAAGAGCTGTTGTTTAATAAGTTGTTTCACTAAAAATAAAATTTATTACAATTTTCTGGCATTTTTGCTCAAAACAGTTGATAAATACATTTATAGACATCTGTGTTCTGGAAGGACAGACTCAGTCTGGATTTTTAAGAAGACAACAGTGCTTTCAAAGAACATATAAACAACAGATTTTAATCAAAACACTGCTATCATTAGAAGAAATAATTAGAAATATTGTGACAATTATTAGCTATTTTTTGTTTGAGCTTTCCTTTCATTAATCAGAATAAAAAACTGGTGAATACTTGTATTGAATTGAATTGAAATCCTAAGCTTATACTGACAAAAATATTTGAATTGTGATTGTTCAAATATGACCTTGATGTACTTTAATTTTTTTAAACATCGAAGTTAAGTGCAATTCTTAACAGTATTTTTAGGTAGAGTTTAGGTTTAGGTTTAGGTTTAGGTAGAGTTTAAGTTTCACGAATGAATTTAATTTTAAAAGTCCTTTAAACTAATCTTGATAAAAATTTTCGAATTAATAATTTATTATTTAAAAAAAGTTCGTCATGCCATAAGACTGATAAAACTAGATGAGCAAGGTCTTATTATATTAATGAGAATAGAAGGTTAAAGATAGACAATATCAGAATTTTTAGTTTCAAATATTAAAAAATGTTCATTAAATGTTAAAATACAGATCAGACTTGTATTTAATATGGAAATATTGTGCACATCTGCTCATTAGTCATGTAGTTATGATTAAATTTTCAATACAAATGTATATAAATTTTTGATTTAGTGATAAAAAGTTAGGGAAATGTAATAATTTGTATTAAAAATTATTAGCAAAAAAGCAAATTTATATCCGAAATGAAAAAACTGATAACAAAATTCTAATAAATAAAGAGATTAGACGTGAAATAAAGAATAGCATTGAATACGAAAAAATATGTAGACTTTCGATGATTTATCTAGAATTTCAAGATTACTAAATCTGATTTAACTTTAATTTATTCTCTAAATAAGTAATACTAAAAATTAATCCAATTCTTATTTTAACCTTGATAACTTTTGAATATCAATGCTAAAACATTTTGAGCAATATTTTCATCTGCATAGGTGGAAGGGTAGACTTTTATATGATTACGTGGAGATACAGCCAGTGCTTCTAAAAGAATGAAGAAATATTTTATATACCTTTAATCGTTGAAATGAGTAGAATTAAAATATTCACTAAAATTTGGCGAACGGGCAGTTAAATCAACAAAAAATTAATCTTGCTTAAAAACTTAATATTTTAGCCTTTGTGAAATTGAAAAATGTTCATTAATAAGAGCCCTAATAAGAACCCTAAAGTTTAAATAAATAAAATAAGAAAGTTCAAAATGTAAAAAAAGATCATGTTAATTATAACTATCATATTTCTAATAATAAAGGGAATTATCATGACCAACATACTTTATTTTGTATTTTCATTAATATTTCATTGTAAATATTTATTAAGTTCAATTATTGAAATTTGTAATATCAATTTCACTCATATTCAGGTTCATTTTTAAAGTTTTCAAAACATTTAAAACCTTCAAGAACATCAAATATATCATGATTCTTTTAAGAGTATCAGCGGGATTTGCATATTAGATGTAAAGTAAGATAATGTGAAAAGTTGTGAAATTAGCTTACCTTTACCTTACCTTTACCTCAACCATATTAATATCTGGTATTAGAAGAAATTTTTTTGAAAACGTTTCAATTAATACAGATTTTATGTGACTCTAATTTTTAAATGATTTTGAAAACATGTCTTACAGGCGAAGCCGTTTTGCCTCGATTTTCAATATTTAAAAAATACAGTAATTTCACAAAAAAATCATTAATATAAAAGTTAAAATTAGAGGAGCAGTGTTTGTGTTGAGGCAAACTTGAAAAACGCTATTTTTATTTCATTTTAGTATTTTGAATAAATTTAAAACTCAAATGAATGGTTGCCCTCACCTTTCTGCGATAAACGGCTTGTTATCATAATTTAGTTTTATCAAAGTGCTGGGTGTTTAATCCTTTTTGTATATATTTTTTTTGATAATTAAAATCACAATTTTTCAATTGAGATAAAAGATAAGACATAACATAATATTTGGGATTATATTTGATTTTCTCAAATTTTTTTGATTTACAGTAATATCTGTTTTGTCTAAATTCTGTATTATTTTGTTGTCTCAAATGTTTTGTTAAAAATAAGATTCTATTCTGAGTCCAAATAATGTTTTTTTGAAAGCCTTAGAATCAGTGGTACAAAAAGGGAGATCTGTCTATAATCCCTCAGTAGTCGAAATAGTTTCCAAATCTCACCCTCTCTCCAAGAATTAGTGGCAAATAAATGCAATGAGGAATTGCTGCCCCAAATCGTTAAGAGACAAATGTCCCCAAATAGAAGAAAATGACAGACAATCCGCTTATTTGTCTATTTTTGCACTTTCACTGTAATAACAGAAAATATGGACAACTATTTTAAGTTGAATTAAACTTAACTTAACTTAACCGGATGTAACCGAAAATAGAGACATTTTTGTTAAGACTTTTCTGGACTTTTTATGTGGAAAACCCCTTATCAAGAATAGTACGTTAGAGCTGCTGGCCTTACACTCCCTTCACTTTCAAATTTCAATAATGATGAATTTGGCCTTGAATAAGTAACACCAGCCACGATGGAAAGAGTGACCAAAAATAACTCAACCCTCTCCATTTCTCAATATTTGTGAGTTGATATAGCAACAACATCTTGGCCATCCCTGGGTGGCTAACCTTAGTGTATAGAATTCTTAATATTAAAATTAAACTGTTTAAACTAAATTGTAAAACCATGCAATTGATACTAAATTATTTAATTACCCAGATAAACTTATCATGATAATCGAATGTTTCCCATCACTTAAATAGCTTTTTAAAAGAAAATTTTGAAAGAATAGAATCTGATTTTAATGAAACTTTTTAGAAGATATTGATTTAATACTTAAAAATAGTAGTTCTTTGAGACTTATTTGAACTAGCTTATACTTAATGATGGGCGGATCTAAAAATAAACTAGATTCTATTTATTGTCATATTTGCAAATATAATCAAAACTATTTAGAAAACCTTACAAACTCTCAGGCTAGCAATCATCTACTCATGTAAATTATTAATCTAGATTCATTTTGCCGCCACTACTTATTATTCTTTTATTACAATATTGTAAATAGAATAATAGATTAATCGATCCAGTTTAATTAAGAAATGAATGATTTAATAGTGACTAATCTAAGTCTTAGATATATTTAGAAAATAAATGGATTACTTTTTAATTAAAAATCATTCTGATCTAGAATAATTTATTTGTATTCAATGTCATTATATTTTTGAGTAACACCTCAATTCTGTGCTTAGGTTTTGACATTTGAAAAATGGAAAAAAATAATTTCAACAAAAAATGGTATGATTTCCAGATTTTGTCAGAAAAATATATTTTGTCGGATGAAAGCAGTAGTGCACTCATTTAATATTAATAGCTCTTCATTATAGATAATCGGTTTCCAATTTGTTGAATGACATACAATTTGTGTACAATACCCGTGTCTTAACATATTTGTTGTCTTCAATTTGTTATATACTTATCCATCAACTTTTATTTATTAAACACATTCAGTCTATTTATTTTCGGCCATATTTTTGTTAAAACATTAATTTTCCGAACCAATGAATAACATCTTCCACTGCATTGACTTAATATATGTCTTCTGATAATAATCTATAGACTATATGTCTGGTTCTGAAATCTATGTAACTATTATTTAAAATTCTATAAACAAAACGATAATTAATTTTATTTTTTGCCTGATTTTAGTGTTTATACTTTTTTGTTCCCTCTTTTCAAGTGTGAGGTCTAGTTATTAATGCATTTGTCTGTCTGTTACAGTAGTGAACAGTTCAAGAACATGAAAGGGTAATTCTCTTCAACAGGTTTTAATTCTTTTCAAATTAGTTTTAATTTTTTTTATTAATTTCTGTTTGTATTCAGAATTTCAATGATTTTTCAATTTTTAACACATTTTATAACATTAAATGAATTTTAGAAAAAATAATTTAATTTAAAAAATTGAAATAATTAAATAAACAAATAAATCAAATTAATTCCCAGATCATCCAATTATATAAATTCATTATCAAACATATCTTAACACTTGAAAGTTTCCCTTGGGCATGTCTGCTTGAAACCTATTTTAAACAAGCAAATAAAATCTCTAAACTAAGTTTAAATTCATTTCTTAAAATCGTTTCTCAAATTTAAATCTTCAAAATAACTATCAAATAAAAACATATAAAACTCGAAAAACATTTATTTTGAAAATAAGTTAATGAAAAAAAGTAATTAAAAACGGGTCCAAAACACGAAACATAAAATAGGATTACATTATTTGCGACATAAAAGAGTAGAAAAATTTTAATTAACAAAAAATTAAATCGAAATCAAACTTTTTTTTTTAAGTATAAATATTCTCAAAATATATTCTTAAATATGAGATAATATTTAATAATAATTAAGATTTGGAGCGAAACTGAAAGTTAATGAAAAGAGTAATTGAAAAAAAGAAATTTAAATTAGTTTTGTTATAATTTAAGCAAATATTGTCGGAAAAAATAGTTTGAAATAATAATAATTTAGTTATGTTTTGGGCGAAGTCTCATATGAACTATGGATTTGTGTTATAATGACTCAGTTATTAATAATTCATAAAACGAACAAAAAATTGGACCAAAAATTGTGGGCACAGACTGATAAAACAGGAGAGAGAGGGAGAGAGAGAGAGAGGAAGCGAATTAATAAATGGTTAGTTCGAGGTATTTGTAATATTTAGGAAAAGATCTCAAATTATTTTAACACAAAAACACATTTGGAAATGGTTTTCATAGAATAATTTAAATAAAAAAACTATAAGTGAAGACAATTCTTAAATGAAATGTTTATGGAGAGCCCACATCTCAATATCTATTTCTGGGTTGATATGTATTTTTTGAATGAATTGCAAATATTATCCACAGAAATATTCGCTGAATAATAAGTTTTTGAAGACTCACACAAAACACTACTGTTTTGCGAATATCATTGAATTTATTGTTTAATTACTGTTTAAGAGTTTTAATCACTTGAATATTGAAAAATAGATGTAAACGAAAATTAGTAATGAAAAGCGAAATATTTGTTCAAAACAAACAAAAATTTGTTTCAATAATTATAGAAAATACAAAAAAATTCTTATATTATTAATGTTTAGATTCGTTAAGAAAAAGTTTGGAGTAAATTGAAAATAAAGTTTATGTTAATATAATTAGTAGTGATATCTGAGTAATACATTAATTAAGGGATTGATGTCAGCGATTAAAGCGTTCAAAAATTAATGTAAATTTTAATATTTATGGCATTAAAATGCATTTAAATATAGAATTTATTGACATAATTACATAATTAGTTAATTTAAAAAACCCTCAATTAATAAGACAACAAATTGTCCTTAATTTCATTCAATTGTGTAAAGTATTTGTAAAGACTATAAGACTATAAGAAAAATAATGAATTGTAAGCATTACTAAAAACAATTCTCAAAACAGAATTATAATGAATTGAATGCCACAGATGAGGGACTGACTCTCAAGAGGCTCATATATGGTTATAAGAAGGAATGTTATGCAAAATGATTTGTAAAGTCAAATCACAAATTGTGTTTAACACATCACATATTGAGAAGACATTGGAAAATATGAATTTTCTATTTTTAATCATTTTTCTGCATTTAAAGTCTAAGTATAGGTATAGTTACGGCTCTGACAGTGAATTTCGTGATAAGAACTCTCTTTTCAAATAACTCATAGATATTAAACATTATTATTATTACACTGAAGTCATGTCAACGAAAAGAGAAGATTATTTCTGCAAAAAACTGTTGCAGTAATGCATTGAATATTTAATGAGAAAATCGATATTTAGAGGTTTGGCAGTAAAAATGAATACAAAAATTCAAATGTCAATCAATGGTTAAAAGATTTCTTCTGTTTTTTCAATTACACTGAGATTTTAAGGTCAGACGTTCAAAACACAAGCATTACTTATAATTGAATAGTAGACTAACCCTTTTGGTTCATTTAATTGCAGTTTTGATTATCTAATGATAATATTTTGACTGAATTGGAAAAAACAAAAATAAGTTTTTTATAATTTATCAAAAGTTTGAGTTAATTTTCAGTTCAATTAATTTGAAATTTTAATTTAAAACTTGAATTTCATTTCGATGTTATAGAAAATCAAGAAAAGCGTCGAAACAGAAAAGGATAAGATTTTAATTGAAATATATTTCATATTAAAGATAAATCGTTTGGAAATAAATAACAAAAAATATTAAAATCATATTTCAATGATAAATATTTTTTTCAATAAATCGATTGATTCACACAAAAGTCTATTGTTTTAGTCGTGAGAATGAATTCAATTGAAAGACATAAATGTTATCAAATAATTTAATCCAAATATAAATTCATAGAAAATGCAATTGAAATGAATTTTGTTGTTCACTACAATACAATAGATATGAAAATTCATGTGAAAAGTGATGGCAAATAAGAATTGTATTATTAATAAAATGTTTAAAAATAAGAATAGAATAGAAGAGTGACTGAAGAGTCAGACAAAGGACACGGAATGCAGATAAAAATAACGTATTGATTATATATTGGATAATAACTGTTATCTCATTCATTAGTGTCGATACACTCTCTTCTTCTCGGATGCGCTTATTATTAGACGTAAGTCTTTGATTTTACAAAAAGATTATTGCTTTCAAAGAATTATTCAATTGTTTGCAATCAATTACATTTGTGATACAAAAAAGCCAAAACCTGTGCTCTTTATTCATCCACAAAAGGATGACTTTTATCTATGAGAACAATAGTCTTATGATTGAGAGCTGAAATGGTTTAAAAGTCTCGACAGAAGAAAAAATTTGGATAAATGTCATCACTTATGGAATAATTATGAGGCGAAACAAATAATAGGATTACAAGAGAGGGAAATGAGACATAAAAAATAGTTTAGTTCGCAACTCATGTGAACTTTTTCAGCCCAAACTTTTCGGTTCAGGACATAAGTAGTGAAAAAAAAGGTTCGTTTCGATCAACAGAGAAATGACATTCAAAATGAATAATCAGGAAACGAAATAATGATTTTCTAATCTTATAATTTTGATAATAAATAATATATTTTTTTTGTTAAAACATTTTTATGTTTGAAAACTGAGTCGAAAATATTTTCTCAACCAAAACAAAATAAAAGGAAAGGTATAAAAGAGAAAAATACAGTATTTTAGGTATGAAAAAGAGAGAACCAAACACTTGTTTACAATCAATTCTCATGCATTCGAGGCATTACTTCTTGAGTCAAGACTTTCACGAAGTATATAACGAATGACTACACGATTAGACTATCAGAAGGAATGTGAAGTAAAAGAAGGAGAAAATAAAAAAAAAATACATTCAAATTGACGGCCGTCTCATAAAATAATTGGATACGACTTGTTATTCAACTCCACTTCAATTTAAAATTCAATATAAAAAAATTTACATTAAAGTTAAACTCAGATCTAAATTGATTTTATTATAAATAAAGATTAACTGATTTTTAAGTTGTGTTAAACAGTTTAAAAAAATTATTGGTCACAATATTTGCCGATAATATTATGTGTATAATAACTTATTAATAGGTTTTATAATAAGTTATTATCAAAAAGCTATAGAAATAAGTCTTTAGGTTCTGAAGAATAGAGGAAGTCATTCATTATCTTCTTTTGAGATAATAGATTACAAAATCAAAATTCTTCGTAAAAGAAAACATTCAAACGATTCAAGTATTTAATAGAGTTGTTGTCCACAAATCTCATTAAAAACTTATTCAATTGAATCCTATTAACAGAAAATACAAAGAATTGTCTTTTAAGGCAATGGTTTGATAGCAAATGAAATATGATTTTATTGATAAGAAATCTATTCATAGATAGGAATATATAAAAATTAATGAGAAAATACATTAAATGAGAGAACTGTTCGCTAATAAACTTATTTCATAGAAAAAGAATCATTAAATATATCTTAAGATTTCAATTTAATTGGTGTTAATTTTTTAAGATAATAGTATGTAATAAACAAATTCTTAAAAGAAAATTTATAATTATGTGAAAGTGTAGTGAATAGCAAAAAATCAAAATTATCTTTTAAATACAACAAAACGAGTGGCCATTCCGTGAGAAAAATGAATTCCAATATCATTAGTCAGTAATAAATATAATGAAAATAATTGGCATTTATTTAACGTTTTATTTAAACAGCATTTGTTTTATATAAATAATAAAAAGAGAGAGGATTTCGTAAAAGAATAGAAATGTAAAAAAAGGCTTTTTATATAATCAGTTGCGACAATCAGTACTATGATATCAGTATTAGAAATCTAAAAACTTTTATACCTAAACAGAAAATAAAGTGAAACGAAAAACAAAACCTAAATTAGTTTTAATGCAATCGGTTTTTATCAATTTTGACCTTCAAATACGGTTTGAGTAATATTTTTGTTTTTCCAATAGATTTGAAGGTATAAAACAAATTTTCGATATTCACTCAAATTATTCCGAATAATTAGATGAATAGCTTTGATTGACAAAAAACGGCACAAATACTTCCCGTTTATGCAATCGTCGTTTTACATAATTGTATTGATGGGTATTCTATGCACAGGGCTATCAAAACAGGGGGGAATTCATTTAACAATTTTTTTCGTTGACTTTTCCTATAATTATTTGTCTAAAATATTCATTTAACTGAAGAAAAACTCTAACTCTGAGTCTTAAGGTTTTGATAGTAAGTAATTTTTAATATATCAAAAGAATTATTAATAATATTCTGTGCTAACATCCCATTGCAATCACTGTTTAATGGTTTTTCATATTTCGAAGTCCGCATACATTGTCTCTCAGTTTGCGTGCATTTGTCAGTCAAAAGAGGACTTAATATAATAATAATAATAATGGAGACAATTATATGAATAATATTTAGAAATTTAGTTGTATTCGAATTCAATAGAATATTGTTATGTTTGTTGTCATTCATTTGAGTTATTTGTGGACATATTTTCAAGAGTTAGAACCCAAGTGAACACACCTGACATTCCCATCGAACTACTGATTGTCACACATTTGACGTTTGTATTTATTACATAAGTTAAGTCTTTCACACATTTATAGCGCTTATTATGAGGTAAAACACATATCAAAAAATTTTTCAGATAAATCACTTTTAAGACTCTGTTCTCATTCTATCACAAAAAATCATATTTTTCTTTAAATAAATAAGAAAAAGTCAAAAATAATCGCTTGAAGTCTATGACAAACACTAAATGAAGTTTTGGTGAAAAAGCAATACTTTTAATGAAAAGTTGTCGAAATAACCGAAAGGATGACCGAAAAAATCAATTTCAAGTCATAATAAAGATTAATATCTTTAGCAGAGTTGCCCAGACTAAAGATCAAAAATATGCTTGATTAATAAAAAAAAGTATTAAGCGTAACAAATTCTGTGCTCAACACTGGTTCTTAACCTTAAAGAATAAATCTTAACCACATTTTTTGGTTAATAAAATTGGTTTTTCAGAAGAAATAATCTCAACTAAAGGATTATATGATGTTTACACACAATTTTCAACTAAAAAAATGACTATTTTTATAACTTATCTGTCATTCAGAAGAAGAAAAAGATCTGCAGAGAAAACAGACATATTTTAGACATATTTTTCATGCTTTTGAAACGACTAAAGGCTTTCTTCAATGTTATCCAAAGTGAGTCTAATTTTAAAACCCAAACATTGAGTGAGAATTTAGAGAATAAGTGTATTATTATTAAAATAAATTTTCGGAAATACATTAAATATATATTTAAAACTACTTCTTATAACATAAAAGTTAAATACTTTGTAAAAATAGAAAGGAATAGAAAATTGAAAAACAAATTAAAAAAATACATTAAAACATATACTCTTATGAAACAAATGGCAAATATATGAGAGTTTAATAATAATAAAAATTGTTAAACAAAAATGTTATAACAAAACAAAAAGGAAAAGAATATTCCTGTGAACTGAGAATAACAGTAAAACTTAAATAATAAAAATCGATATAAAAAGTGTGACAATAAATATGAATTGAAATATCAATAGAAATATAATATAAAAACAGAGAATAAATCGATTACTAAATTATAAATAGTATTTGAGAGGAAACAAGTGATGAGCACTTCTCAAGTGAGTCATCGATTTGAAATCACTATTTCTATTGATTGGTATAGGCTTTCCAAATATTGGACAAAAGGAATGGGCTTTAATTGAAATATTTGTAAATTTAGAGAAGTCTTACACATGATTGCGGTCGACGTCGACAAAGACCACTCTTCGCGGCATTTCTATCAGATATAGTTTGAGTCGAGCGTCGATTTGTGACGAAGAGTGTGGTATTGAAGACAACACCATCACTGACACCAACAAATCACTTACAATTAGCTGACACTCATATGATATATACTTAGATATCAATTAATCTATGAGTTAATCGATTCAAATATATATGTGTTTTGTTATTAACTTTATATGAGTTAACGATTAGATAAAAGCTTTGAATACAGAGTCTGGAAGTGGTGTTCAGTGGTGTTGAGTCTGAGATTCAATTGAGTAATATTGGTGTCAATATAACTGTTATATAGATGTGAATAAAACTGCTTTTATATCAGTACAGAGATTGATATAAAACAGTAATTGTTTTTTGAGAAAATATTACTATTATTATGACTCAGTTATTAAAGAGTCAAATATAAGACTCGATTGCATTCATAGAGTGTTAGCGCACATACTATACAAGCGATCCATTGCCTGCTCTCTGGGCTTCTGCAGACAGGAATCCCTTTTTTGCCGATTTATTAGCCGAAGGAGTCGTCCATTTTAGACACTAAAGCGCAGAAGTCATACAATAGTCTGCAATCGCTGCCAAACTCTAACGTTATGTTGGCTTTCAGTCAGCCTTTACTCCAAATACTATTATATTTCGTTATTATTATTATTATTACATAACTATTGGCCAACACTTATACGAACCCAACCGTAAGATCAATGCTTTGCTCAACAATTATCTCAAATCTCAATACAATTCCAGTTTTGTCGACAATTACTGTTGAAAAGTGTTTCAGTCATTCAATTATATTCTTATGATAATTGACTCCACTCTTAGACTCAATGCTTATAATTATAAGTTATGTTTAACTGCAGACAACTTTGAGAAACAAAAACTTTTTTAATTCTCAAACAATTAATTTAATTATAAACTCGTTTTTAATTTCATTTAAATACCAAATGACACACAAAATGCATAAAATGTTTATAATTCGGCAAAATTTAACCAAATATTAAACGAAAAAATATTGAAAACAAAAGTCAAACAAAAATAAAAGTTTTGTCAATAGATTTGAATATTTATTTACCTTAAGATTTGGTCTTAAAATGTGTTTCCAATAACCAAATGTTAACCAAAAGCGTGTTTTTTGATCTTTTGTTGCCTTTTATTCACTAATTATTTATTTATTTTTGATTTTTATGTGTAATCCGAAGACCGGATATTTTGTATGTGAAGAGAGTGTGAAGTGAAGGCGAAGTCTTTCAAAACTACTGCAGCCTTCGAGACGATTATCTGAGTGTTAGGGCTGACACACATCGCATAACAACCGCAATAGAGATAGTATTATGTCATGAGTGAGCTATTCATCAGTCAATAGCGTTATTGTGTTCTCCCGTTAGTCATAAGTCGGTCCAACACTGGAATGACGTTTCCTATACTTATATTTCACTGATTATTGAGTCCCCAAAACACAATCTTCTCTTTACTCTCACTTTTATTTTTTGTGACATTGAATATGCACTCAAACATAACATTCCCCACACATACATATGGGTTACGTTATTAAATAATCTTATTATAGGGGGAGAGAGAGAGAGAGGGAGAGAGAGAGAGAGAAATACTGTGTGAAACAAAAACAAACAATAGTTTCAATTGATGTCTATTTGTGTGACCTCTGGTGTGACCTCTTGTAACCAAAATATTAGCTAAACATATGTTATTAAACTTTGCATTTCAAGAGTTGGGTTCAAAACCTGAATTCTAAATCAATTTCATATCAATTGTCTGATCAGTGTTTCAAATACTATACTTGACTTATGTCTGCCCTTAAATCTATCTGAAATACATTTTTAATATTGAATTTTATCATAAGTTATAATCAAATATTTGGTCTCTTTTCTTAAGATAAGATACAATTAAAGTTTAGATTCTTCTACCGAACCCTTATTTAGCATTTCATTTATTATAAGAAATGAATTGTTTGTTAACTGATGGCCAAAATGTAAATTCAGTTATTCTTCAAATATAAAGATTAATTCAAAAGTCAAGCCCTTAAATGAAATTCCTATTCTTTATACTCCTTTGGCGAGAGTTTGGATACAATTTTATTCAAATTTTTAGTTTAAAAGAAAAAATAATAACAATTCAATAAAATTATAGAGAAGTCATAATTGAATTCATGAATTGAAGGAATCGTCAAAAACTCAAAAATCTCTTTTGATTTGATCACAAACTGTATATTCATTTGAATTCAATTGAGAAAAAGGTTTGACTCAAGTCGTGATGAACTTTGACTTTGATTTTATAATGATATCATTATATCCTTCAAATGATTCTTTGATTGAATTCTATATTGAATTCAATTGATTTTGTATTTTGAAAATCATTTGAAGAATACTTTTGAATCATTTGAAAAGTTGTGTTCAGAAAACCAAAAGGCGATAACAAATTGCAATAAATTGGATTTTAAAGTGATCTAGTCTCATTTAAACCATGTGTAGCACCAGTTTTATAATTTAATTAATTAAAATTGATTTATAACTTGGGATTTAGTGATGAATAAAAATTTAATTAATATTTGGTTTATTACATAAATCAATATGAAGAATGTTCTAGTACCAAACTGTATAATAAACTAAGCCTCTCTCTTTTGATGGCGTTGTTCTCATTCACTCATTTCCATAATTAAATAGAGAACTAGAAGATATAAGAGCAGAGTATTCTGTGTCCGTTGACTTTTACTGATTTGTCCCAAATTTGTCTCAAAGTTTTGCCAAAATCCCAGAAAAAAACTAATTTTCAAATTTTTGTTTTTATTAACAAAACTTTGATGTGAATGATGTCTAAGACTTTTTAAGTGATTTTTTTCTTCTTATTATTGGAACTCAATTTTTTGTTTGGTTGCAAAAACCTCTTTCAGTCTATGTTTTGATCGAATGATAGCAAACATTTGATGTCTTTTTACTCATTGAAAATATTTAGTGAAAGATATTTTTGTCAGAAAAAAATCAAATATTCGCTGAAATTTTATTTCTAAATCCAATATTGAGAGTAAAATCCCTAAAGTGTCAGATCTTTATTAAATTATATCAAAATAAATATTGAAATCAGAAGTTATTAAAATGCAATAAACCTGAGGCTAACCAAGAGTTGACTTTTTTGAAAGCCTTTAGAAATGCGAATATTTATCCCAACATTAATGGTATCGCATTTTTTGGTAATCAGATTTGAAATCTCTTATCAGATGATTGACTCATTCCTACAATAATTGAACCGTAATTCCATGAGTTGTAGAGACCTATCGACAATCTGTCTGAAAATCTTTTTATAACAAATAACAGTACTTTTAATGCAAGTCTTATATAACACACGTCTATAGGAATGCGGAGGCGATCAGCAGTTGAGGTACTTATACTTTACTTACTTTTGTAATTAAAGGCCGAACTCTTACAATATTTCCAGGTTTTAAGGCAAGAAATACCACTTTTTACGGGAAGGGGGGTATGACAGACAAACGTGATTTCCTTATGAATTTAAAGTCAAATTCATTTCAAATTATTCTCATCTTTTCATTTGCCGACAATTACTTCAAATGATGTAATTTTGAAATCAATCAACAATTCTATTAAATTTAGTAGTTTTTGATTAATTATTTCTACCGAAAAGGCCTTCAAATCAACGATAGAAGTAATCAATTTTGAGTGAATCCAAAATTAGGTTTCATTTTAAAAAATCTGAAAACATATTTAAACACAAATTATAAAGCCTTAAATTTTGATGCATTGCGTTTGGGTGGAGCTCCTGACTCTTCTGTTGCAACTACCACATTTCGTAGAATGAGATAGTTGATTTCTAAAGAGTAATATAGAAGATTTTAAGTTTGAAATTTGAGTAACAGATGTCAGAATCACATTCAGAAACATATATTTCCAAATAAACATTTACTGAATAACGTGAGGGTATTAATCATTTTTAAGGTAAATCTATTAAATATTTGTATCAATTTTTAGATCTTTTAGTAAAATAAGAATAAAAGGGAATATTTTTTTCTAAACGTTATTTAAGTTTTTGTAATTAATTTTTAGAGGAAAGCAATTGAAGTTTGTTTTGAATTTCAAACAATTTTTTAAAAAATCAATATTTTTATTAAGGCATTACAGAACTGTTTTTCCTGTTTTATCCTCAGTTCTAATGAAGAATAAGTTTTGACAAACATTTACTACAAAAGGATTTTCCTTCCGATTGACGCCAATCGACTAAAAGGTAATTAAAATATCAATTTTCATATCAAATATTTAAATATCTATTTTTGGCAAAATTATATCAAATTATTATTGTCTCAAATTTAAGAATCAAATGTCATTTTATGGTATATTTTAGTTAAAAATAAATATCTAGATTATTTTGATAGTTTAAATATAAACTATTTGCTATCAATTTGTTGATCAAGTTTGTCATCAAGTTTTCCTTTGATATGAAATTTGTTTGAGTAGTTTTGTTTGGGAACACATAAACAGGGATTACATATAAAATGGGAGTCAAATGCAAAGACATGAGAATTGTGTGCAAAATAATTGAATCGACAATTTGTATGAGTATTGTATTGAAGCAAATATTGGCAAATAGTTATGTAATAACAAAGTCTGACAAATATATTGAAATATACGAAAAAGCATAACATATAAGAGATTATATGATAGTAATAAAGGAACGACTTCTGCGCTTTGGTGTATAAAATGGACGACTCCTTCGGCTAATAAATTATAAGTTTGTGCTTTAAATTCATATCAATATTCCTTAACAGTGAGAGTAAAACTGAGTGAACGTAAAGAGAATTCTGTTCGCAAAACACAACTCATGTCTATAAAAGTCTGTTCTGTTTGAGTGTTAAACCAATTGACTACTGATATAAACTTTTTCACTGTTATATGTATTTCCGATATTAATTTCAAACAACTTTCGCACTATATTTGAGTGACAATCGATCGGAAAAGTTGTCAAAACATTAATATTTTTAATTAATTTCAATCAAATGTTTCATTTGTTATCACATTTTTGGTAAGAATTTATTTCAAATCACTTTTTCTCTGTTTTTCAAATCATTGTTTAAATATTTATTTCCTTTCGTTTATTAAAAATATGTTTTATTCGAGTTTTGATAATTTGTTTTGAATTTTGTTAATCAAATAAAAACTAGATTTTAATCAAAGTTTTAGCTCTAATTAACTAATAATTGATTGTTTTGCTGTCAATTGTGTTGAAAAAATCGATGGAATGAAATCTTAGATAAATTTGATGTCGAGTTGAGAACAAATATTTTGATCAGTTTTATTGATCGCTTTATTTGTCTGCACTCTTCTATCTAAGTCTCTCTCTTATCAACAGTTGTTCCTCTATTTCGCTTCACATTTCAATAGACAGACGTTTTTATTACTTTTATTGTAATTATAATGTCATTTGATTCACATTAAAAGCCAATAAATCATTTTGAATGTTTGGAGTGTCCACTCGAGTGACACCGAGTGATACTCAAATTTCATTCAATACAATGTTTTCCAATTGACTTTTGACATGCGATCTGATTCTTGTCATCTCAGATCACTTCAATCATTATTAATATCTTATTAACTCTATATTTCCCTTAATATTAGCCTCAAATGCATTAAATAAGACAATGGATAAAAAGTTAAGAGTTTTTTCGTTAAACTTTTTATTATTCACAAAAACGGAGAATATTTTCTGTTTTGTGTCAAAGATTTTCCGAATGAGTGAATACTCCAAGAATTGATTATTACTTTCAAAATGTGTTTGTTTTGCTTTAACTAAACTAAACATACATTCATGTGAATTGCGCTCAATTCAGTGATTACCAAGGTAGTCAGCTATTCAAGAATGTCAGGAATATTCAGGAAACGTTCAAGAATCTATTCTTTCAATTTGTTGCCAAAAAAATGTTATTTTTATAGATTTTGTAAATTCTATTATCGTTACACTATTTTCATCTATTCTTAAAGGAATTTAATAAAGTTTTTTGTCTTTAAAAATATATACAATTAGTATAACAACCCTTTGATATAATAGAAAAATATTTCTATAATTTTGTGTCAATTTAAGTGATTTTTAAGCCCTTCTTGACTGTCATCATATGCTTGAAAGATGTTATGATGAAAATAGACGCCATTCGACAATAGAATTGAAGAGTTGATGACATTTTGCAACAATAGGTGTATGCGATTCAATGCATATATAATCAAATTTTAGTAAACTTTCTTTAATTTTTGTTTTACTATTTGTTTCTTTAATGCACTGTTTATTCCTTGCATTGGAACAGTCTATTAATGCTATTATTTTTCATTGATTCCTATATCCCATATTCTCTTGAAATGTGCTGTGCTTTGCTCTTAATCGACAAATTAATCTTAATCTGAGTCGAGTCGAAAATATGTACGAAAATATTGCTAATATTGTAGTGCACTCGTCATAACACTGCCATTACTTCTGTCAAATGATATTAACTCACATTAAAATGATTTTACTCTCTTTCCTCTCTTTTCTTCTATTTATTAAATGAATGGAAAAAACTTATAAATAATTTATTGAGATTTTGTTATATTTATATTTCTCTTTGAATGACAGGTTTTCTAACATATCCTACGATACGATACGACGAGAAAATTGAAAAAAAATCCAAATGACATTCAATTACTATAAGTGAGAAATAAAAGAACAAACAAATGGTGAACAGAATATTCTGTTTTAGGAATAAACTATAAAACTCGTCAAAAAATTATTTTGATTAAAATCAATCGGACGTCAAAATTACAATTAAATTTATTTTACTCTTTTCTCTGATAATAATATTGTGTTCGCAATTGATTTTCATTAACATATTCTGTGAAAACAAAAACCTATTGAACGCTTGACATCCAGTTTTGTTTCTTATGGTGAGTGACTATATTTTATATTTTCATTAATATTTGAACGAAAAAATCAATTTTCGTTAATTTGTCGTCAAATTCAATATATAAAAAACTAATAAAAGAGAAAAAGTAATAAAAACTATGAATTCAGATATTTTTTCATTATAGAGAGTAACCAATTGTATAATAAATTGAAAGTTTTTTCAAATCAAATTGAAAATTGTGAGTCATGTCATGTAATGGTCGACACAATTGATGTCAAATAATTGTTTGATTAAAAATTGTTTGATTTTTTCTTCTTTACTTTACTATACTTTTACCATAAAATGTCGAAAACCTCTAATACTAACAATAAATTAAATGCTATTAAGTTTTGGTAAACATTATCTGACATTTTATGCATTTTTATATTGTTTTCTGTTTATGTTTTATTGTAGTCTTATATCTAAATATCATATTATGTAATAACAACCAGAGATGTTCAGACTCTATCATCACAATTAGATTTATGCACTATTAAACAATCTAGAACAATAGAACAAGCTTACTTTCTCTATTATCTAAACTTGCATGTTATTGATCTACCAAAAAAATCACTTGTATTATTTTCTTGGATATCTCTGGTTATAAAAACGTTGCTCAGAATCTATTGGTTAAAAATATTGTTCATAATATTTTGATTAAATATTGAAATGAACTTTTTTGTACTTTTTTTGGGTTACTTTATTGAAATATTTATGGACTCAAATCTACGAATCAAAATTGAAATGAATTATCGCACAAATGGTAAGAATATTATATTTTATTATTAGTATTAATTCCAAACAACTATTATATTTCTAAAAGATATTCCATATTTTAATAAATCATTTAAACCATATATATGTATGATTTAAATGATTTAACTATATATGTATTTATTACTGAATCACAATTCGTGTATTTATCACTTTTTTTTAAAGCTAAATACTTATCCACTAATAAAATGCGATTACTTTATGTTATATTTGTTTTTAAAGTGAAAGAGAAATCAATTCGATATCTAATGAAAAACAAGAATTTCTCGGAAAAAGTCTTAAAGTATTTCTAAAAGTTATAAATGGAATAAAATTTAATTTTGATTTATTTTATCTCAAAAACACTGACATTTCGTTTGTCACAAAACTTTTGAATGAGTTTTTAAGTGAGAATTTCTTTTATCTTTTCATTCACTACATAAAACTCCAGTGAATTCTTAAAACATTGAAAATTGAAGATTAGGTTGAAATGCATAAATGCGTGGATTATTATACCCCTTATTCTCTGAATCGAATTAATGGGGTGTGACCAAGAATCATTTTCCTCCTATTCTAAAGCAAATAATGCCTTTCGAGTGTTTTATCAATTCTGTTGAAAAATATGTTTTTGTTTAATTTAAAATTTTTCAAATCTATTCTCTTATTTTTTTCAATATTATATTCCTAATAAATTACATCTAAATAATAATGTATTCAATTCTGTCGTGGATTTCATTTAAATCTTTTATGAAATCTCTAATTTCAGTTCGATTTTAGTTATATAAATGTTTTGTTTTTTTATGTAATAACAATATATTCTTCAGATAATTAAAATTTAATTATGATTTGAGAGTTTGAATCAAATATATTCTACTTATAAGTGAACAGATATGTCATAAAATACATTATTAAACAAATGTGTGTTTTCCAGAATTTGTTTTCATTTTGTTATTTGTTTTTTCTGATTCTTACCGAATAAACATTTATATAAATTTTGTTTACAAATAAAGCCTTTCACCCGAAATGATGAAATATTATGCAAGATATCATGAAAAATGAATTCTTCAGTTTTTTTGTTTCACTTTTTCTACATTTACTCTGAAATCTATTATTTTTGTTTTTTCTCATTACTACTTTCAGAAATGAGTTTCAAAATTAATTTAGAAAATCCTATGATTTCTTCAGAGAGACATGAATTCCCAATGACAGCATCCCTGAGCTCTCTTATACCATTTCTATACTTTTTATCTCATAAAAGAGAAGGAATTTATGTCCGAATAAATGTCTGTTTTATCACAAATACTGAACATTGAATTCGTTGAAATGAAAGTTATTGTCTCTATTAAAGATTGTGTCTTGCTAACTCTACTAACTATCGAGTGTGGGCTGATATATGGACTGACTTTCAGTAGGAGTTAAACATAAAAAACTTGACTGAAATTATAAACAAAACAAAATCGATTCGGATTTGAATATCTGCAGCCAATAAACTGTTTAAAATTTGTCTCTTTATATAAGTGTGGGTTTTATTATTCGTTAAGATTTTGCTTCATATATATTAATAATTAAATGAAATAGGATTTAATCTTTTTTTTGTTATTTCGTTCATAAACTGGATTTTTTTTAAATATTGGATAATAAATAATATATTTTTAAGGAACAGAATATTCTGGAGCTTATAAAAGTTATGTCAATTCTATACTCGCAATAATTGAGGGAAATCTCATCGAAAATGCATAAAATACTATAAAATATTAAATACAAGAGTTTATTACCGATGAGTTAACACTAAATTTTGAATGAATGTAAGCATTATTTAACTTTCTTTGGGAATGTTTTTTGTAAGACTTAAAATCTCAATCGATTTTGACTCCAATGAACTCCAAAAATATTAAATCTGTTGAAAATATTTTTACTTTTTTTTACAGACAAAAGTCAAATCAATTTTTTATATTTATTTTTCAAAAATTTCAAAAATTTATTCGTAAAATATTTGATTTCTGATGACATCAAAAATGATTTATACACAAAAAATCTTAGAATCGATAAAAATAAAGTGAAATAATGTGTTATTTTTAAGATTTTATAATATTTATCAAAATATATCGAATCATTTGGTTATTATTTTTGGAATCAATGGATTCAAATCTTAATTAATAATTGTTTTTTATTTTGGGATAAAATTTTGAATTAGTCAAGTAATTAAATGTTTAAATAAATGTAACTATCACATATGATGTATGAATGATATTTTTATTTTTTGATTAGTTATTTAAATATTATTTAAACTAAGTATGGCTTCATTTGAATTTTAAATTTAATGATAACATTAAATAAATCAAAATTTATTTAATAGTTTATAAATAAATTATTTAATTTAGGTTTTCTTCAAAAAATAATGAATATCATCAGGATATTATTTTTAACATTTATATCCTGAATGAAACTTCCCTAAGAAATAAAATACTGTACTCTAGGATTGTCTCAAAATCTTTATTTTATGACTCAATTCTTTTAATGTTTTAGACAGACATAAATGTTTTGCATTAAAATTCTCAATTTTAGTGAATTAGTCCTTGAATTTAATTAAACCTATGATCACACAATTCCTGTGAATCAATTCAATTGTATATTTTTGTTTAAAATGAATCCTTACATCGAATAACCAGTTTTTTGAACAAAAAAACAAAAGCCTGACTGACGTATGAATTGATTGATAACCTTAACCCAAAATAAACTATCGATACATTCGTAATAGTATTAAAAATATCACTTAAGAAACAACACTTTCAAAGAAAAAATTCTATAAGTTTTAATTTTGATCATTAAGTGAATCTATTTTTTGTTT
>JAQGBR010000016.1:0-27808 GCA_034698525.1 Achipteria nitens | reverse complement strand
TGTGCCGACACGTCAACTGTGCGAAACATATCCTTTTAAACTCATATTTTGTCAATTTTTAGGAAAAACTTTTAAATTTTAATATTTGAGTCAAACATTTTGGGGAAAAACCAAAACTATTAGTTTGTATTTAAGAGAGAAATACATGTAATTATCAAGGTTTTAATATTAACTACAATAGCATTATTTTAACCCATTGACTCCTAGGAGTCAATTTTTGCTATCACCATTTATAACTGTTCTGGAATGGTATCAAAGTTAGTGAAGTGTCCAAAAATTTATTTAATTAAAGATAATATCTGTTTGACGTTTGAGTGAAAACAGAAATTCGTTTAAATAATTGATTGAAAATTAATCTTAAATTTAATTCAATAGAAATAAAATTCAAATTAAATTTGTTTTCAATTAATTTCGATATAAATTTTTAATTAATTAATTGATCCTATAATTGACCCAATGTTTAGCACACGGCAGAGGAATCGGATAAGTCGATAGTGAACGCCAGCTTCCATCAGACCCATTGGTCAATCGCACCGTTCGGTACGGGTGCCTCTCGGGTCAAGAATGTCGGCTTTGTCTTTGGCGGTGAAGTGTTGCGCTTCTTTCACGGCGGCGATGAGTGTCTAACAGTTCCGGCCAATTGGTCTGACGCTTCCGAACAGAATACTGTTGTCTATGAAGGCGGTGCTGTCTTCAGTCAGGCACGAAGTCTATGGCGTCTGGACTTAGTCCGCACCAAATGGTAATTAAAATTATTTTAAATATCTATATATATGGAGAAGACGTGTCTGCCTCTGATGGTGGGTTGCATGGGGGCGGGGATGCCCTGTTGAGTGGTCTGGAGCCAGTAGTTGACCATTTGTTGCGCCGAATGTTGGTCTGAGAACTCGATGAAGGCCTGACTCTTGCCTTTGATTAGAACCAATCTAGCAAGCTCAACATTACCTCTGAGGATGAGACATTTGGTGACTCTCCCGAAGCCAGTGGACAGTCCTATGAGAAGTGTTGTCCTTAATTTTATACAATAATATTATTTTATTTTAAGATAAAAGTATTGATTTGTTTTCAATAATTTGAATCAATTTCTTGTCTCTAATGAACGTGATTTCAATTGAATTGAATTCAGAATTGAAATTATTTTGGACTGAATTTTGTTTTAAATTTTAACACAAGAATTGACTTTAAAATTAAGAGCTTATTCTGAGTCTTAAGTTATGGCAAAATTAAACGAATTATTAGGAAAGTCCACTAATATTGAGAAACAATTGGAACGGAATAAGGCATTGACTCAACAGAGAACAGAGAAACTGAAGAATTTGGAGGAATCGGTCAAACTATTGGACGAAACGACAGTTAAATATAAAGACGAAACAAAACTATTGGAGAAACACTTTTTGCAAAAGTATAGGCGATTTTTGATTGGTATCGGAGTATTAGTGGCCACAATCTTGGGCTTTGGTTTTGGTGGTCATCTGTTGACCGCAAATGACAATTCAAATGATTATTGAAAACAAATCTTACTTTCATTTCAATTCTATATTTAAATAATTTTTAATTTTCTGAAATTTTTCTTAAAATAAATTCTTTTGAAACTTAATCTCAAATTAATTGAATTGGTTTTAACTGAAAGGTCGGGCGGTTTCATTAACTGGGGTTACCCTTTGCGAATACATCACATAACAACGGGTCGTTATTTGGGCATTAATGAGAACCGGGAGATATGTCTATTGGCTCAAGAATCTGCAACTGTAGAGAACACCGCTTTTTGTTTGCGACCCAATAAAGACGATAAGAAAATAGTTTTGGATGAAAAAGAAGAGGAAGTGTTGGGCTCTGCTCTCGTCAAATATGGTGACACAACTGTTTACTTACAACACTTGGAGACCGGCCTTTGGCTCAGTTATAGAACTTATGAAACCAAAAAGAAAGGCGTCGGAAAAGTCGAAGAAAAACAGGTATTAAAAGAATTGTTTTTTCAAATGACTTTATTTGAAACTCTCTTTCCTTTAATCGGTTTATTTTAATCAATTTTTAGGCAATTATGTCAGAAGAGGGCAAAATGGATGACGGCTTAGAATTCAGCAGATCTCAAGAGGAAGAGGCGAAGACCGCTCGTGTAATACGAAAGTGTGGCAAACAGTTTAATCGTTTTATAACTAAATTGGATTCATTACACTCGTCGAGAGCCACCTCTAGAATTGGACACCTTAGCGGTTCAAGAAGTGGCAGCACAAGTCCACAGTCTCCTACTCCCAGTCCAACGCCTACTACCAGTAAAATAATGGTTTAATCTGTGTTTTAAACGATTACTTTAATATTAATTTATTTTATTCAGCAATTGTTCCGCTATTCACAGACGTAGATCAGGAAGAGATGGTCATGACTTTAGAAGATCTGATCAGTTATTTCGCACAACCAGAGGAGAACTGCGATCACGAAGAAAAACAAAACAAATTGAAGGCACTCCGCAATAGACAAGACTTGTTCCAAGAGGAGGGCATTTTGAATCTGATTCTCGAAGCCATCGACAAAATTAATGTTATTTCGACTCAGGGCTTATTAGTGGCTTTAATTGGCGAAGAAAGCAGTTCCAATTGGGATGCCATCACAAGTTATTTGTATCAATTGCTCGCAGCCGTAATCAAAGGTCAGAATAATTTGATTCGGATTTGAATTAATATTTGTTTGAATATTTTCAGGCAATCATACAAACTGTGCTCATTTCGCACAATCCCATCGTCTGGATTGGCTCTTTTCCTCCCTGTCCTCACAACAGGCCAGTGAAGGCACGGGAATGTTGGATGTACTGCATTGTGTGCTCATAGACTCACCCGAAGCTCTAAATATGATGAAAGACACGCACATTAAAGTGATAATCAGTTTACTGGAAAAACACGGACGCGATCCTAAAGTACTGGACGTTCTCTGCTCTCTGTGTGTCGGTAATGGTGTGGCTGTGAGTATAAAATTCCATTTTAATAAATATTCTGTTCTTCTCATACTTGTAATCAACTTTAGGTGCGTTCGTCACAGAATAATATCTGTGATAATCTGCTTCCGAGTCGTAACCTCTTATTGCAGACCCGATTAGTAGATCAGGTCTCGTCTATGCGACCAAACATTTATATTGGAAAAGTGGAAATGTCTGCGATGTATAGGCGCTGGTATTATGAAGTGATCATAGATCACATCGAAGTGGTCACACATTTGGAGCCACACTTTCGGGTCGGTTGGGCCAACTCTAAAGGTTTGTCTCACATTTTTTGGTGTAATTCATGTTTTAATAACTTTATTTGTATTTTAGGTTATGTTCCATATCCAAGTGGTGGCTCCAAATGGGGAGGTAATGGTGTCGGTGATGACGTTTATTCGTTTGGCTTCGACGGCGCCGACATCTGGAATACAGGCAGACCTAATTTTGTGCGGTCTGTGCCCGAAGACACACCATATCTGTCGAAGAGTGATGTAATCGGCTGTATATTAGACCTAAACATACCATTAATAACATTCACAGTGAATGGCACTCCAATTCGAGGCTGTTTTAAGAACTTCAATACCGACGGAATGTTTCATCCGGTGATCAGTTTTAGTGCAAAATATTCGTGTCGTTTCCTATTTGGTGGCGATCAGGGAAGGCTTAAATTTGGACCACCACAGGGACATTCACCAATAGTACAGACACTTCTTCCAATGCAAGTGCTTAAAGTAGAGCCTTGTTTTCAATTTGGAGAACTCTCTAAGGGTTAGGCAAAAAAATCATTTTATTCAGATTCTTATCAAAATTGATCTTTTGATTAATAGGAGTGTTGTTCGGTCCCTGCAATCAATTGGTAGACGAGGCAGCCTTTGTTCCGCACCCGGTAGAGACAAAAGACATTAGTTTACCGCAATTTATCGAAAGTGTTGTCGAAAAGTTGGCGGAGAATATACACGAGATTTGGGCGATGAATAAAATCAACTCCGGATGGGTTTTCAGTGAATTACGCGATGATAACAATAAAAGACATCCCTGTCTAACATCATTTGAACGGTTGCCTAATTCGGAGAAGAAATACGACACAACTCTGGCCTTACAGACACTGAAAACTATTATGGCTTTGGGTTTGGATTTGATTTTAGATAAAAAAAAGTATTATTTGTTTTATTATAGGCTATCGAATAACTGTAGACAAACAGCCGACTCGTATTAAGTCAATCCGATTGCCAAACGACCCATACCTCCAGTCTAATGGGTATAAACCGGCCCCATTAGACCTCTTACAGATCCTATTGAGTCCAAAATTAGTCACTTTAGTCGAATTATTGGCTGAAAATACACACAATGTGTGGTCAGCTGAACGTATTGCTCAGGGATGGACTTATGGTGTAAATGAGGACCATCTTTGCCGTAGAAGTCCACATTTAGTTCCATATAAACTGGTGGACGATCTCATCAAAAAAGCTAATGTCGACACCGCATCAGAAACTGTATTCAAATTAAATTATTTTTAAAATATTGATTAATTTCTCTTCAATTTAAAGGTGCGGACACTCATTGCCTATAGTTATAATCTGGAGGCGCCCACCGGTGACGCAACTTCTGATTCACAGACCTTAGTTAATAAAGACAAGGATCTCGCGAGGGCTGACTTCAGAAGTTATAGAGCAGAGAAGACATATGCGGTCACATCTGGTAAATGGTATTTCGAAATAGAAGTTCAAACCACAGGCTCTGTGAGGGTCGGGTGGGCGAGTGTCTTGTTCTCGCCCTCATCTGAATTAGGAGGTGATGAGCACTCTTATGCGTTCGACTGTTGTAATGCCCGCAAAGCGACCGGTAATTCAATTGAATCGTTTGGAAAACAGGTTTAAATTTTTGTTAAAATTAATTATTGTTTTAATTGTTTTTCTATTAATTTTTTGACACAAAATTAAGGCACAAATCGGTGACACAATCGGATGTATGTTAGATCTCAACGACCGTACCATTAGTTTTAGTTTGAATGGAGAACTCTTATTGGATGTCGTCGGCGGTGAGTGTGCTTTCGCTGAAATACCTGCACCCGATTCGGGTGGATATGTGCCGGCATTTACTCTCGGAAATGGACAGAGAATTCGAATGATGTTCGGTCAGGACATCAATGCTTTAAAGTTCTTCACTGTTTGTGGACTTCAAGTAAATTCATTTAAGGAATTGACTTCTATTTTATAAATTAATATTCCTTTCTCTCAATTGATAGGAAGGGTATCAACCATTCTGTGTGAATATGAATAGAAATATGACGTTTTGGTACAATAAAGACGAACCTATTTTTGTTGACGTTATGGAAGAGTCACAAATAGAAGTGATTCGTATACCGGCCGGAAGTGATTCTTCGCCGGCTCTCAAAATAGCTCACAAACTGTTCGAAACTCAAGAGAAGGCCTGTTGGGAGTTCATACGACTCTCCCTTCCTGTCACATGTCATGAAGATTTTATCGATGAGTTGGAAAAGAACACCCGTTGGGAGGAAGTGAAGCGTCGAATCAGACGTAATAAAACTGAAAGAGGTTTCGGACATTCAGCACAATTGGAAAAACATATGCTTCAGTCCGGTAGGCATTCCTCTCAATCAGCTGTCATTTAATTACAAATCAATTGGTTTTGCATTCATAGGATTTTCTATATCTGATGTCAAAGATCTTCAGCGGACTTATTCTGATGGTGAGGGCGAAGATGGAGGCGAAACGCCTACTCCACAGCCAATGGGCAATCAGTCGCCGTGGGCTCAAAGAAGAGGGTCTCTGACTAAAACAAAATCATTTGAAAACGAACTGAAAGTGCCGACAATGTTTGAGGCACAGAAGATGATGACCGCTGCCAAACAACGCACCACAAGTATGGATGCGCTCAACAAATTTAAAGGTGTGGCACCGCCTGACCCCTCAGATGCCGAAAGAAAGATCAGAAGTCGGTCTCCGTTTAAGTTTTTTAGTAAAAAAGACGAACAAAAAACGAAACCAAAACAAAAGATCGCCGGCAGAGCCGCCGAAACAGGAATGGATGGTCTGATGCCGCCCACTATCGCAATAAGCAACGCATCGTTTAGAGGTCTGGCACCTCCTTATCAAAGTATGTCCTCTTCTCCCACTTTTGGGGGACCGGTTGAGAGATCCGGAAGCAATCGAAGGCCAACTTTGCCGGCTAATCTGGGTTCGCGTCGCGGGTCGAGAGTCAAAATCGATACCGATTTACTGCCCGATGAGACAAATGATTTGTTAGACAACACTGTTTTAGATTTAGTCGATGAGTACTTCTATGGCGTCCGAATATTTCCGGGTCAGGACCCGAGTCATGTGTTTTGTGGTTGGGTTACAGCAAACTTCAAACATTACGACAAAACGTTCGACGCATCCAAAGTCAGAAAAGTCACACTTCAGGTCTGGGCAGAGGACGGACACCTCTCAGACTTTTTCGACAGACAAAACTCATATATACTAAACGCTGGCAAACTCTATGCCGAAGTACATGAAGACGAAGCACTTCAGGGCTCCCGTTCTAATCAGGGTATGAATAGAATTGAATTTTATTTAATTTGAAATAATTTTTTGTTTATTTTAATCCATTTTCTTATTTTGTAATTCATTAAACATTTTATACAATAATTGAATGAATTGTTTTGAGGAATGTTTGTGGGCTGTCATGTGGACACCTCCACAGGAATGGTTACATTCACTGCAGATGGAAAGCCTACTAAACATAAGTTTCGAATAGAGCCGGGAATTAAATTATTTCCGGCCATTATATTCGAGGCCACCAGCAAAGAGTGTCTTCAGTTTGAATTGGGTCGCACTCCCACTACTCTTCCTCTTTCGGCCGCAATTTTGAAGACGAGTGAAAAGCATTTAGTGCCTCAGTGTCCGCCCAGACTCAAAGTCCAATCACTTCAAGCCTACCAATGGTCACGAGTACCGAATCTGTCACTCAAACCTCATGCTTTGAAATTGTCTGATATTAGGGGCTGGTCTATGCTGTGTGAAGATCCTGTCTCACAGCTAGTGGTTCACATACCAGAAGAGGACCGAAGTATTGATATTCTAGAACTGATTGAATTCGAAAGACTATTGCAATTTCATGCACACACTCTGGGACTGTATGGCGCTCTATGTTTTCAGGGTATGTCCCAAAACCTTTGTTTTTAATTAATTAATTAAAAATAATTGATTTTAATTTAAGGCAATAACAGAGCGGCGCATATAATTTGTGGACACGTCGATGAAAAACAATTGCTTTATGCCATTGAATCTCAATACATGTCCGGACCGTTGAGAACAGGTTTCGCTGATTTGTTGATTGCATTACATCTTGAAGTTCACGCAAATGCCAGAAGTCTGACCCAAAACGAATTCATAGTTCCGGTCAACGATAGCCTAAAGAAGTTATACCAAATCGAATCAATGGTTCACTCGATCTCATCGTTGGAATGCGTGTCAATCAGACCAGTCATGAAAATGTCTGAACGCGTCGACAAATTTGATTCAATCAAAGACCTGTCCAGTCCTTACTTTCCAGTGGATGTACTCAAACAGTTCGTTATGGAAGCACTGGACGATGCCGTCAAGAAAGGGAATCGACCCAATCGTGACCCAATTGGCGGCTCAAATGAGAACCTTTTTGTGCCGTTAATTAAATTAGCGGACAAACTGTTACTAATCGGTTGTATTACTGATCAGGACTTGGAATGGATTCTTATTCTTATAGATCCCGAAACATTTGACGCCGACTATGACTTTAACGCTGAGCCCAAAATGAAAGGACTGATGCAAATGAGTTTAGATGAAGGCGTAAAACTGGAAATGTGTCACATTTTACACCATTTGTTAGATTTACAGCTCAGACATAGGGTTGAGTCAATTATTGCGTTCAGCAGTGGTTATGTCAAAGAACTACAGTCCGACCAATTGAGACGTTATATTGAGATCAAACAGGAAGACCTGCCGGCAGCGGTGGCCGCCAAAAAGACCAGAGAGTTCCGGTGCTCACCACAGGAACAGATGAAGTCTATACTGAATTTTAAAGACTTTGAAGAAGAGAACTCCGAAACACTTTGTGGCGAAGAGATTAGAGACAAACTGTTTAATCTTCACAACAAACTAATGGAACGGATCAAAGTGGTTGCAGAGGAAGATTCTGATGACAAGAGTAATGATTCCGGTATTTCAGTCGATGGCGAAGAGAAGAAGTCGTGGTCTAAACGCATATTTTCTATCGTCAAAAGTGTTAAATCAATTGGACATAAAGTCTGACATCAATTGAATCTATTTTTGGTAACAAATTATTGATTAGTTTTTTTTAAATATATTTTTAGGAACAGATAATACCTGAAGAAGAAAAACCGCCGCCGGAAGACATTTTGACCAAAAAGATTGTGACTACTGTCATAAAATGGGCCGAAGATTTTGAAATCGAAAACCGGGAACTAATTCGTCAAATGTTTCACTTATTGTTAAGATGTTATAATGCCGTCGGAAAACTGATGGACGCACTCCAGAAGGCGTATGTCATCAGTGATAAGTCGACAGCAGATGTCGAACAGTTTGTTCTTCATCTCAACAAAGTTAGAGCTCTATTACCCGGTCTGTGATTTCAAACATTTAGTCAATAGTTTTTTGTGACAATCTTTGGTTAATTTGATTCACTCTTTTTCAGTCCAAATGGGACCGAATGAAGAGGAGGCTATGCGCCACTCTTTGTGGGTATTGGTCAACAACAGAGTATTCTTCCAACACCCGGACCTGATTCGCATTCTTCGAGTTCATGAGAATATTATGGATGTAATGATGAATACTTTAGGCAAACAAAAGGCACACTCAGAGGAAAAGCTGTCGGACACATCCGAAATGGTGGTGGCCTGTTGTCGGTTCCTCTGTTTCTTTTGTCGTTCGGGTCGAGTCAACCAGAAAGCAATGTTCGATCACTTGAACTTCCTATTAGAGTACTCTAATATACTACTTTCCCGACCATCACTTCGAGGAACAGCTCCATTGGACGTCGCCTACTCTTCTCTAATGGAAAACTCTGAACTGGCGCTGGCTATGAGGGAACACTATCTCGAAAAGATTGCTATTTATTTGTCTCGATGTGGTTTGCAATCAAATCAGGAGCTCATAGATAAAGGCTATCCCGATGTGGGGTGGGATCCGGTAGAAGGCGAACGATATTTAGATTTTCTCCGGTTTTGTGTTTGGGTTAACGGAGAATCGGTTGAAGAAAACTCTAATCTTGTCATCAGATTATTGATTCGAAGACCCGAATGTCTCGGACCCGCTCTGAGAGGCGAAGGACCGGGACTTTTGGCTGCAATTAAGGATGCGATTCAAATGTCAGATAAGATAACCGCTGAAAGAGAGGCAAAGATAGCCAGGGGTGAGGCCAAGGAAGACGATGAAGACTATGTAGATATGGGCGCCGCTATTCTCAACTTTTACTGCGCTCTGGTAGACTTGTTAGGTCGGTGCGCACCAGAAGCCACTACAATAGCACTGGGCAAGAATGAGTGTATTAGGGCACGGGCTATTTTGCGATCACTCGTTCCAATGGAGGACTTGGAGGGCGTTCTGTCCTTAAGGTTCACTTTACAGTCCAGTTCCAAATCAGGTAATGCTTTCCATAGTTTTCAAAACACTTTAAATTTAAATATTCTTTGAATTGAAGGAAAGTCATCAGATATGCCGACCAGTCTATTGCCGGGTCATAAACAGTCTATAGTACTATTCCTCGAAAGGGTTTATGGTATTGAAAATCAGGAGACGTTTTTCCGTTTGCTTGAAGAAGGCTTTTTGCCTGACCTGAGGGCCGCCACAATGTTGGAGACCGCAGACGGAGGAGAGAGTGAAATGTCATTAGCTTTGAATCGGTATTTGGGAAACGCTGTCTTACCGTTACTTATAAAGCATTACTACTTCTTCGCTAACGCCGACAATTGGGCCAACCTTTTGGACGCCACTCTTCATACTGTTTATCGTTTGGCAAAAGTAAAAATTCTGACTAAAGGACAGCGCGAATGTGTTTCCGATTTTCTAGTAATTAACTTAATTTTAGTCAATTATTTTAATCATTCATTTATTTAATGGAACGGTAGGTAAGCCTAACTCGAGAAATGCAGCCCTCAATGCTATTAAGGCTTTTACGTAAACTATGCAATGATGTGTCTGTTCTCACCGAATACACTACCGTTGCTTTAAGACTATTGACTCTCCATTACGAGAGATGTACCAAATATTACTCGACTGGTGGACAGGGTTCTTATGGCTCAGCCTCTGAAGAGGAACGTCGACTAACAATGGTATTGTTTAGCAACATATTTGACTCTTTGGCCAAAATGGAGTACGACCCGGACCTCTTCACACAATCACTGCCCTGTCTAACAGCCATTGCAGCGGCCCTTCCGCCTGACTATTCACTCACTCAGTCAAATCTGGACGACATTATCAACAAAAATGGTTTTAAAATCAATTAAATGAAGTATTTATTCATTTAATTTTAAACTACAGGTGCGAGCGATGGTCCTTATGTTCCGGAACCGGTCAATATTCAAGGCGTCAATTTGTCGACAGAATTACTAAATTTAGTGCAGAAGTTCTCAGAGCACTATCACGACGCCTGGGCCTCACGAAAGTTTGAGAACGGGTGGCAATACGGCGAACAATGGGTTTATAGGAAAAGCCATCCGCGGCTCAAACCATACCATCTGTTGTCCGATAGAGAGAAAGAACGATATAAAGAGCCGATTAGAGATGCCATCAAAGCACTGATCGCTTTGGGATATAAAGTATTGAAATTTGTATTTAATTCTTATATTTAATTCACTATTTTCTATCAGATCGAACAGTCAGAGTCGGGTCAGTCCACACTTCAACGACAGGCATCGCGTTTGGATTTAGCGAATCAATCGATTTCAATAGCAGACTATAACCCACAACCAGTAGATATGGCGAACCTCACACTCAGCAGAGATATGCAGACAATGGCTGAACGATTGGCAGAGAACGCACACGACATGTGGGCCAAGTCTGCCAAAGAAGAAAGTGAAGCACTGGGCGGTTATATTCACCCACAAATGGTAACACAAATTTGTATAACAATTCTTAAACTCTAATTATCTTAAAATTTTGAGGTTCCGTACGATCTGTTGACGGATAGGGAGAAGAAGAAGA
The DNA here is from genome assembly GCA_034698525.1 of Achipteria nitens. Taxonomy (NCBI): domain Eukaryota; kingdom Metazoa; phylum Arthropoda; class Arachnida; order Sarcoptiformes; family Achipteriidae; genus Achipteria; species Achipteria nitens. The sequence continues at coordinate 16,633 of JAQGBR010000016.1, read as the reverse complement.
ATAGGGAACGGTCTCAAGAATTACTGAAATTTTTACAGTTTGAAGGATTCAAAGTATTCCGGTATTCAATTAATACCTTTCCATTCGCTCCAATTATTTCTTAATATTTAGTACTATTTTTGATATTTATTACTGTTTTGAATGACTTTTCGCTGTCTTTTCTGATAAAAGGTTTTCTTCTTTTTCTTATTGTTTTTTTGTGTCCTTTCCTTTTGAACAATAATTTTCGGCTCTTTTTGTTAATTAATTTGTTTTAATACTAATCTGTGCTCAATCTGTGGCATAAAAACCTAACTATTAAAACAAAAGCAGTGCTGATACCTTTCCCTCCAATGGTCTAAGAATGAGATTGGGATCAGTCAATGTGGACGCCACAGGTCTGACAACTCAGGCAAACGAATGCCGGTTCGCGTCATCGCTGTTGGAAAAGTTATTACACTATTTGGACATCGCGTCGATGAGTCTTAAGCTACTGAAGCCTTCGACTAATCACTCCAGAAGAATGTCGTTCAAGCAGTCGACTCGTGACGTCAAGTTCTTCAGCAAAGTTGTGTTGCCATTAATGGAAAAGTATTTCACTGCACAGAAGATGTTTTTCCTGACATCAATGACAGCCACCACCGGTTCTACAGCAGTCAACGCCGGTATCGCAACGGTTAGGGAAAAAGAATTGGTGGCAAACCTGTTCTGCAAATTAGCGGCATTTCTTCGCTCAAAGTTGTCTGTCATTGGAGTCGATGCAAAGATATCTGTCCGATGTCTTCAGGTATACAATCACTTTATAATTGATTTCAAATTAATATCTTTTGTCCTCAAATCAGGTCCTCATTCAGGCAACTGATGCCAAAACAATAGTGAAGTTTTCGCCAGATTTTGTGAAGACCTCAATGTTGACGTTCTTCAATCACTCGGCGGACGACCTTTCAATGTCTGTCTTTAATCTACAAAACGCCAGATTCTCACATATTAGGGGCACAACAATGAAGACCTCCTCTTCACTCAATTATATTCAATTAGTTTTGATACCAGTGCTGACATCGCTTTTCGATCATTTGGCGGCCAATGACTTTGGCTCAGACCTACTGTTGGACGACATTCAAGTGGCCTGTTATAAGATTCTTAACTCACTCTACACTTTAGGCACAAAACATAATGACCTGACCTTAGGTCGAAAGTTCATTAAATCAGAGTTAGACAGACATCGCTCTCAAATCGGTTTGAATTTTAACTCTTTTACTGAATAATTAGTTTTAATTGACATTAAATGACAGGCAATTGTTTGGGAGCGTTCGCCTCAACATTTCCGGTGGCGTTCCTCGAGCCTCACCTAAACAAACACAACAAATACTGTATTCATGGAAAATCTGAGGAACACTCACTCGAAGCGCAAACTGTTTTGTCTGAATTGGACGCATCGATGCCAACACTGGATGACCTGATGGCACACATTGACAAATATGTGAGCTCTGCCACCAAATATAATCTCGAACCGCACACTATTGATGTAATACTGCCAACTCTGACCAGTTATCTGCCCTTTTGGTGGTCACAGGGTATGTGTTTTATTGAATTTAATTATAATTTAATTGAGTTTTCAATAATTATCTCTTAAATTGAGGTCCGGATAACGTGAATATCACCGGAGAAAATCACGTAACTATGGTTACCAGTGAACACTTGAATAATCTCTTGAAATGTGTCTTAAATCTGATCCGGAATCATATTGGAGTGGAAGGTTCACCATGGATGATCACCATTGCTGGACACGCCGGACAAATCATTATTAACTCATCGGAAGACCTTCTCATTGATCCGGTTATGCCTATGACACAAAAGTTATGCAGTCGAGCAGAGGCTGCCTATCATAGGGAGGATATGATGAGAGGTTATCTCAAATCTGCAACCGATGACACCTCTTCTGTTGAGACACAACTCCAGGAAGAGTTTGCACTTTTGGCCAGAGATGTGTACGCCTTTTATCCGCTTCTTATTAAATATGTTGACATTCAAAAAGGTTTTTAACTTAAAAAGCGTTTAAATTATACCAAATTAACCACAATCTGACCAAAACAGGTCATTGGCTGAAGAATAATATACCGGACGCTCATAAGCTCTACCACAATGTGGCCACAATTTTTGATATTTGGTCCAAATCACAGTTTTTCCGTCGCGAAGAACAGAATTTTATATCTCAAAATGAAATCGATAATATGGCGCTAATTATGCCCTCTTCAGGAAGGGGTGGTCGTATCACTGCCACCAAATCAGACGGCTCCCAATCAGCGTCTGCTAAAAAGGCATTCCTTTTTCCTAAACAAAATTTTCTTTGAATTTTCTTCCAATAAATTGATTCATAGGTTAAGAAGAAAAGAGAAGGAAAACGAGATAAAGACAAAGAACTGGCGGCCAGTCTTATGGTCGCGTGTCTTAAACGTTTACTGCCGGTTGGCCTCAATTTGTTCGGTGGTCGGGAACAGGAGTTAGTACAACATGCAAAGGAAAAGTTCTTAAAACGGAAACAGGACTCCGATATATTCGATTACGTCAAGACTCAGCTGACACTCCCCGATAAGATTGATCCTAGCGATGACATGTCTTGGCAGCACTACCTCTACAGCAAACTGGGCAGTCAGAAGCCTGTGTTGGCCGGCAATGAGTTGGCTCTGGTGGACAAACACTCAAAGGATCCGCATTTGGCGGCCGACCAACTCGTCGAACGTATTATAGAAATGGCGAAAGTCTTGTATGGACTTCATATGGTATTTGATTTTAAAAATACTGATCCCTATATTCTGTCCCGAATTTATATGCATTTATATTCCAATTGATATCTGAATTGTGGGCAAAATTTATCGATATTTTGATCGGTTATGTCTTTGGACTTATTATGCAATGAATTGTTAATGTCTTGTATTTCACGTTAAGATCGATCATCCGTCGGGTCAACAGAAAGGCGTTTGGAGGAGTTGTGTCTCCAGTCAGAGAAAGCGCGCTGTCATAGCTTGCTTTCGCATGACTTCCCTCCACTCTCTTCCCAGGTATTGCTCGTAATTATCCTTAAGATTAAAAACTGTAAAAATAAATCGGATTTGCATTCAGTACTAAAATCTTAAGCACTTAACCATTGATTGAATGCCATTCTTATTAAAGTTATTTTAATAATTGATTTCATACTTAATTTGTTTGATTGAATTTAGATTTGAATATTTACCACAATATTGAATACTTGACCGCCTAATAGGAGTGGACGGTCAGCATATTATTCGAATTGTTTGACTGTTTGATTACTAATTACACGTGATTTGAATGATTTCTAAAACTAAAATTAAATTAAATAACAAATAATTTTTGGTTAACATTCTTAACACGAATAGGGATTCAGACAAACAGAGAGAAATTGGAACCGAATTAGGATTTCCTTGAGTAAAAAAAGAGCGGCCATTAAGAGCTTATTGAGTGTTCGCTTTTATTCGCTCAGAAGGTCTGACCACTAATTATTAAAATTAAATATCAATTAATCAAAGAATTGAATCAATTTATTGATAAAACTGTTGAGATATATGGGAACCAAAAAAGTGTGTTTCCTTTATTTATTGATTCAATTCTATTGAAAATATTTAATATGTTTTTGATTTTCTAATCAATTAATTACTGATTTAACGAAAACCTATTAAAATATTAATTGTATTTTCAATCCAAACACTGGTCAGACATCGAGCGATGAATATATTTTTGAAGACCTACTCAGAGATGTGGTTAACTGTAGAAAACGTAGGACACGAACAGCTCATTGAAGACAATACTGAATCTTTCGAAGAGGCAGAGAAGAAGACCGATGAAGAAGAATCAGTAAAACCCGATCCTATTAATCAATTGGTGACCGCATTCTCGAGAGCGGCCACTATTGAACACAGCGGTGCTATGAAAGAGGACAGTCTTTATATGGACTACGCGTTCATTTTTATACAGAGCAATGGCGGTGCCGAAGAAGAGGAGGAAGAAGAAGAAGATGGAGATGAAGAGGGACCGTCTATTCACGAACAAGAAATGGAAAAACAAAAACTACTGTTCCAACAGCAGAGACTGGCAGATAGAGGTGTCGCCGAAATGATTCTGTTGTATATCAGCGCCTGTCGTGGAATACAGACATCAATGGTGTTGAAGACATTAAAGTTAGGCATATCTATACTGAAGGGCGGGAACGTTGAGGTCCAGATGCGAATGTTGAAGCACTTGAAGGACAAAAAAGATGTCGGTTTCTTCATATCAATCGCTGGTCTAATGAACTCGTTTTCTGTTCTCGATTTGGATGCGTTTGAAAGGAACCAAAAAGCAGAGGGTCTGGGAGTGGGCGCTGAGGGCACTGCTGGCGAGAAGAATATGCACGACTCAGAGTTCACATGTGCTTTGTTCCGGTTTATTCAGCTCCTGTGCGAAGGCCATAACCTCGAGTTTCAAAATTATTTGCGAACACAGGCGGGAAATACCACTACTGTTAATGTTGTGATCGCAACAGTAGACTATTTGCTCCGTCTTCAGGAGTCAATTATGGACTTCTATTGGCACTATTCCAGCAAAGATGTGATCGACCAGTCGGGGAAAGACAACTTTGTTAAGGCTATAACTGTTGCCAAACAAGTAATTCACTGTTATTTGAAAATCAAATTATTTGTCATTTAATACTTTTTTGTAATTTTTAACAATTGGACAGGTATTCAGCACATTAACCGAATCAATTCAAGGTCCCTGTTCTATGAATCAACAGGCGTTAGCCCACTCCCGTCTTTGGGACGCTGTCGGAGGCTTTATGTTTCTGTTCGCTCACATGCAGGACAAGCTCTCGAAGAACTCATCACAATTGGATCTGTTGTGGGAATTGCTTGACTTACAAAAGGAAATGGTTATTATGATGTTATCAATGCTCGAGGGAAATGTCATGAATGGAACGATCGGCAAACAAATGGTCGACACTCTTGTCGAGAGTGCAGCAAATGTTGAGGTCAGACAACAAACGAATAATTGGTTTAATTCTTATAAATTCTGATATTATTTTATCATTCAATCCACAGATGATTCTTAAGTTCTTCGATATGTTCTTAAAACTAAAAGAAGTGATAACTTCTGCAGCCTTTCAGGTATTCATTGGTTTTAATTGTTTTAAAACTTTGAAATTAAATTTAAAAACTATTAGGAAATCGATAGGAGAGCTATCGGTTGGGTCACAGCTAAGGACTTCCAGAAAGCTATGGAACAGCAAAAGATCTATACACCAGAAGAGATACAGTATTTAATGTCTTGTTGTGAGCCCAATCACGACGGACTCATCGATTATCGTGAGTTCACTGAACGGTTCCACAATCCGGCCAAAGATATTGGCTTTAATTTGGCTGTGCTTTTGACTAATTTGTCTGAACATATGACAAGTGATCCGCGTTTGCAGCGGTTCTTAGAGACCGCCAGTTCTGTACTAAACTATTTTGAAAACTATTTGGGAAGAATAGAAATCATGGGTTCATCAAAACGTATAGAACGAGTCTATTTTGAGATCAAAGAGGAGACTATTAATCAGTGGGAAAAACCACAGATAAAAGAGTCTAAGAGAGCCTTCTTTTACTCGATTGTCACCGAAGGAGGAGATAAAGAAAAATTGGAAGCGTTTGTCAACTTCTGCGAAGACGCCATCTTTGAGATGCAGCATGCTAGCAGTATATCCATGGAAGACGAGGAGGAGCCCACCAAAGCTGGTCAGCATATCCTTAATTCCACTCATTTTATTTATTACTCAAAACATTATAATTCAATCAACTTTTTTCAGGTGATTATCCCTATCCGGGCAGTGAAGAAGAGCCCACATCGAGTCTGGAACCGATCAAAAATGTCTTCAGATATTTTTGGAATAAAATCTGTAAACTGTTCTCATATTTAACGCCAGGAAATCTACGAAAACAGTGGTATAGACTCAGAGAAAAGACTTATTTAGAATTATTTATCGGGTTTTTCAAACTGACGTTCGGCTCATTCTTTTTGGGCGGTTATACCTTATATTATATCAATAAATGTATTTTCAAATTCATTCTCAAACTAATGACTGGCGAACCGATTGCTGGCGCTATCGATGAAGAAGAATACGATGAGAAGGCTTTGGTTCCCGTCTCTAATGTCGCACAGTTTGGCTCATCAATGATAGACTCGAATGGAGTGCCACGAATGGCGATAATGAGCGCAGAAGAAGTCGAAGTCAGTCGACTGGAGTCAGAAGTATTGAGTGGAGAAGAGTCACAAATTGATCCAAACGTGGAAAATATTGGTGATTCTGAGACAAAACTAATTAATGGAGAAATTAAATCAACAGAAAGTGAGTCACAAACAGAAAGTGCCACCAAAACAGAGGAAATGTCTGTGGCTTCGGAACCGCCGCCAATGGTTCCAATAGAAGAACAGAAACAGGAAGCAGTGCCAGAATCTGGTCCCGTAGTGTCTTCGATGCCAAATGTTGCCAATTATACCAAACGTTTTGTTTACTGTTTGGCCAGAAATCTGTATACAATCAAAAAGATTGCGTTGTTTTTGGCGTTTGTCATAAACCTAATGCTTCTCTTCTACAAAGTGACCACTTTTATGCCCGAAGGAGAAGACAGTGATTCAGACAATGGTAGTGAAGAGTCCAGTAGTGCTGAAGTGGTCGCAGAAATTATCGAAGAGGTAACGACTGTGGCCTCAGAGTTAATGTCTGGTAATTAATGAATACATTAAACGATTAATTAATTTTAAAAATAATTAAATCATTGAAAATAGGAGGCGATGACGAGGAAGAAGCCGAAAGTGTTATCGAATGGTTTCAAATGGAAGAGGGCTGGTACTATTTGGAGCCATTGTTGCGATGTCTGGCAATACTTCACTCACTGCTGTCCTTTTGTATGCTTATCGCATACTATAACCTAAAAGTACCGCTTATTATATTCAAACGCGAGAAAGAGATCGCCCGTCGGGTAGAATTCGACGGCCTTTACATATCAGAACAACCCGAAGACGACTATAGAGCCCATTGGGACAAACTGGTGATCTCCACCCGTTCCTTTCCAGTCAACTATTGGGACAAATTTGTAAAAAAGAGAGTCAGAGCCAAGTATTCAGAACAATACGAATACGACAATCTGTCGACTCTGTTAGGAATGTCTAAAACCGGTGCCATGTCTTTAGAAGAGCCGCAGAGCACTGGCTATTTCTCATTTATAACAAACTGTGACTGGAAGTACCAGATCTGGAAAGTTGGGGTCACTTTCATGGATAATGTGAGACATTAATGAGAAAATTGGTCTTAAAATTAGTTTTTTAATTGAAATTTGTCTTAAATTTCAGGTATTTTTATATAATATGTTTTATTTCGTTTTGTCTGTTTTGGGAAATTTTAGTTACTTTTTCTTTGCCGCACATCTGTTAGACATTGCGGTAGTTATTCCTACCCTAAAGACTATCCTACAGTCGGTCACACATAACGGAAAACAGGTCTGAAAATTGAATTAAAAACTTTGAGTTTCAAATAAAACCTAATATTTTTGTTTTGATTAATATATGGATCAGTTGGTGCTGACAGTAATGTTGTTAATAATTGTTGTCTATATTTATACCGTAATTGCGTTCAACTTTTTCCGTAAATTTTACGTTCAGGAAGAGGACGACCAAATCGATCAGAAGTGCCATAATATGCTTACTGTATGTCCTCTCTTATGATTAAATTAAAATATTAATGACTTTATTCGATATTTTATTCCAGTGCTTTGTATTTCATTTATACAAAGGCGTCAGAGCGGGCGGTGGTATCGGCGATGAGATCGAGTCTCCCGACGGCGACGAATACGAAGTCTATCGGATTATATTCGACATAACGTTCTTCTTCTTTGTTATCGTTATTCTGTTGGCTATAATACAAGGTTTGAGACATTAATTGGAAAATTTTAAGACAAGAATTAAATTGGGATTCATTTGATTCTTAGGTTTGATTATCGATGCGTTCGGAGAACTTAGAGATCAGTTGCAGTCAGTGTCCGACGATATGGAGTCCAACTGTTTTATATGCGGTATAGGAAAGGACTATTTCGATAAAGTGCCGCACGGGTTCGATACTCATGTGGCCAAAGAGCACAACCTCGCGAACTACATGTTCTTTTTGATGCATTTAATCAATAAACCGGACACTGATTATACCGGACAGGAGACGTATGTCTGGGAATACTATCAGCGAAGGACATGGGATTTCTTTCCCGTTGGCGAGTGCTTTAGAAAACAATATGAGGATGAGCTCAGCGGACAGACCTAAACGGGACAGACCTGAGCTTTTGTTTTGTTATTTTAAATTTTGGCTCAAATTTTTATCTTATCTTTGGATTAATTGTTAAAAATTTAGTTTTGTTTTTATAGAATAGTTTTTAATTACATTTTTAAAATAAAATGTAAGTTATGTATTTGGTCGATGTGCGACCCCCCCATGCGTCTTTATTAGTAACGGGAAAGTTCTTTATTAGCATTGAGTAAATTCTGCCTATTACCGATACTTGGCCAGAACTATTACCCGACCCTGGCCAGATCAATTACCCGAACCTGGCCAGATCTATTACCGATGATTGGTCAGACCTATTACCGATTATTGGCCAGATCTATTACCGATATTTAGCCATTGTCTATTACTGTGTTATATAATGTTATATAATTGACTCAATTTTTGTATTTCTGAACAAAAATTGAAATAAAATGCAATAATTTTTGAGATTTTAATGCTTTGATTTGTTTGTATGACTAGTATTTTGAATCAATTTTTTCTGATAGAATTGAAGGACAAATAGAGTTCAAAAAGAGATCAAATAAGAGGAACAATAATAGAATCAGAATAGAAGAGTGCTGTGGCCGACACGTGCCACTACTCTGACATACAATAATTCTTCTTAGGAGCAGACGACAGTTGTTCCTTCTCTCTTACGGCACAGCACTATATCTAATCATTCATTCATAAATTCATTCGACAGTCGCGAAATACGAGTCAACGGAACAGATGTTTCCCTTCAAAGAGGCTATCATTTTGCCTCCAATTCAACACCCGTTGAGGGTTACCTGTGTTCTTAACCAAGGTATTTAATTTTTAAAAACATTTAAGAGTAAAAACAGATAAAAATATAAAATAAATTAATTGCTAAACGTTTTGATTAATTACAAGTTATGACCAAAAAGTATAAACAAAATATGTTTATTAAACTGAATTTCTTTACTCTTCTGTATAGTTATTGAAGTGAACACGAATTTCCTGTGCATCGGTATCTCTCTCTCTCTCCCCTACTCCCTGTCCCGCATAGAAAGGCTGCTCTGTTTTCATTCATATACATCGGTTAATAAAATAGAGGAGAGCCACACGTGCCACTAGTCATTCATATGTTGATCAGTGGCACGCGTCCAAAGGGGGCCCACACACACGCGCAAAGCACTGACAGCTGCACGCGTTCTGCACTTCTATTCATTGAAAAACACTAATAATCTGTTATTATTCGTTAGGCATTCATTAAAAAGTTTAGCAGAAGTTTTACTTCAGTCTCTAAAAGCAGAAGTTGTTTGTCCAAAGCTATAGTTATTCTGAGTGTGAGCTCTGAACAGTTCGGGTGTTATATAAGTTTCTAAAAGGTTTTACTAAAAGTTTTTAAAATAAGAAAACTATTTCTAATATTTCTAAAAGACATTAATTCAGTGCTCTTTTGATAAGACATTTGATTCGAAGTCTGTTTTGACTCAAAAGAAAAATAACAAAAATAAGAGTAAGTATTGAAACAAATTATCAAATTTTGTAAAACTATTCCTCAAATATTTAGTTAAAGTCTTTGGAAATATGAAAAATTGTCTAAAATAGTAAATTTGAAAAATGATATTAATAACAGATTTCCTGTTTTTGACTCTTGAATAAAGTTTTTTAATTGGATCTCAAGTTTCGACTCTATTCTAAAAATAATTTTTTTGACAAAAAATTTCATTCAATTATTTTGTTTAAAAGAAAATTTAGTCAATAATTAAGAGAAAACTTAAATAAAAATAACTTACGTTTAGTTTTAAAGAATTTTCATTTAAACACTTTTCTATAATATCTTCAGTAATGCAATCGATGGATAAATCGACAGTCGAGTGGTTAATATCATTACAACAGTCCACAGAAGCCGAGTGTTTGTCTACTCTGAGCGCCAAATGTGTGATCACAACCGAGCATTCATACGAACTGTTGGCGATTAGGAACAGTCATTTGACAGTCACTCAGATCAGAGCCGAGTCGGACCGTATAATCGAAGCGATCGACCACTTTATAGATAATTGTCTGCCAATAAATCGGTGGCAAAAACTCGAACGAATACACAACGACTGTCTCTTAAAAATATTCGACAAAATTCAATCAGTGGTAGAGTTGTGCCGAAGAAAAGGTTGTGATTACAAACAGTCGAATCTGAATAAAAAGTGTTTGTCTTCTGATGTCATCGAATGCTGTCAACAGTTTTCACGATTTGTTAATATATTTGTCAACAAACAAGTGGTCAATAATCCACAATTGGAGGCAACTCTTCGTAAACTCAAAGAACAGTTTGGAGAACTCGTGGATCAGACCATTAAAAACGAATGTCACGTAAGTTATATTAAATTACTTTTAGATCTCAAGAATTTTAACTGAGTTTTGCTTTCGCATACATCAGATGATCACTCAATCACTTAAAGATCGGAATAGTTATCTGTGCTTAAAGTGGTCACTACTGGCATATCTTCAATTGACTCGAAAGGACGCCTATTTATGTCGAGTTTTGATCGAATCTAAACAACAATTCATTCATTTGTTGATTGATTTAATCTTAAATTACTGTTCAATGGATTTGTCAGAAGTCCAACAGATTAAAGGCGCAGCACTTACTGTAGTCACCAATATCTGTGCCAATCGACCCGAAGCTGTCAGTCAAGTAATGGAAGAATGCGTTAATAACAAGTCATTCATTCAGGACTTACTTCTTAACGAGTCATCAGAGTTTGTGTTAAGACAAGCGATACAACTGTGCGTCCAATTGACTAAACATTTCATTGACTGCGACGACAATAACTTTAAGACATCAGATGAATGGCAGAGGAGTAGACTGACCAAAGATCTGATCAATTGCTTGACAGAACTGATCAAAAATCACTCGATTAGAGACAAACATTCATTTTTAATGGTTTGTACGGTTTTGGCAAACATTTCATTTGTTTCGACAACAAATCAAACATTCATTAAATGTCAGACAATTGTCTTCTTATTGTCGACACTCAAAATCAATCAGTCATTTGCCAGAGAAGTATTAATCAAAGATCAGTTGATTACTATTTTGGCAAACATTGGCCGCAAATATCCAGAAGAAGTGGTCGCTTGTAATGGATTGGTATTTGTCTTATGCGCTCTTCAATTGCGGCCAATAATCAGTTTTCAGAACATTCCAGAACTGTTGACAATCGAAAGAATACAACAGAAGTGTTGCGTCTGTTTGGCCCGACTTTCAAACGACAGATCAATCGCTCGACTAATCGAGAGACTGAATGGTGTTCAACGTTTGGTCCAATTGTGTAAAGAGGCAAAAGAGAGGAACTTTAGCGACACTGTCCTCTTGGCTGCCATCGTATGTATTCGTAAGATCTGTCAAACTATTGGCAAAACTGTGTTCAGACATTTGGATGCTTTAGATCTGATCGAACCAAAAGTCAATCAAACATTTTGCTTGTATTCAGACAAAAACGAGACAATTGTCTAATATATTCATTGATTTTGTAAATAAAACATTATTTTAGTCATAAATTGTGTTAAATATAAGATTGAATTCTAAAAACTAAACAAAACTAATCGTCTGAGACGTTGACAAACATATTAATTGCATTAAAGATCACCAAAAATCTAATCAATAAAATCCTTATATTTGGAGCAAAATTTCAAATTTATTTATCAAATAATAGCCTAAGAATAGCCTTCCTTTAGAATGAAGAGTGAGATCACAATTGGTTTGTGATATAAAAGTAAAGAGTTTTAAGAGAACAGGAAAATAAGGAATAAAATGAGAAAGCAATCTAAGCACTGATGCGTTCAAAAGTGCTGTTTTTTGTGTCCATAAAAAGACAAAAATGAGTCTGTTTTTTGTTGAGCCCATAATATTCTGTCTAATACTTTATTCCATTGTCTTTATTCTGTGCTAAAAATACAATAATCAAAATAAGTGCTATATTTAGACGACGAAAGGTTTCGGTTATTTTTTTATATCTAATAAATAATGGGTTTGTTTTCTATAATATTATTTATTTATGTGAGAAATGTCTTTTCATTTGATCAGATTTGTGTTCATATAAATTATTATCAAAAATCCTCGCAATTTATTATATTGATTGCTCCCACATATAAATCATTTTCATATAACTCTTTGTATGCTCTTTGATGTCATTTTCATTCATTCATTCGTTTTATCCGAAAAACTTTTATTCATTTATTCAATCAAAAGTCTCTCTCTCTCTCTCTCTCTCTCACACACACACACACACACACACACATCAGAAATAATAAATTAATTTTCTATTCAATCAATTTTTTGAGTGAAAATTTGAACTCATTTTTCCACTGAAACTCATTAACAGTTTTTGTCATCTTTTTTAATGAAATTGAAGTCAAACTCTAATGACTTAAACTTCAAATTAATTTTTTTATTTTTGCTGATTATTCAGAATTTTTTCTCTCTCTTTAATCAATAAAACTTTTAGTCTCTCTAAAAACTATAGGAAAAATGCAATTTTCAATCAACTGATATAATCAGCTCTTATTTTCCTAGAAATTTGTGTCACTAATGAAATGATTTCGAATAAAAGTATTTTATTATTTCTACGAATTTATTCTTTTCTGAAATTGGATTCATTTTTTCATTTAGAGATTCTTTAGAAATGATTTTTAACTTTCAAAAAACTTTTATAATAATGATCAAGGCTATTCGAATGAATAAATGAAGAATGATCTAGCTTATATATGATTTTTCTAAAGGAAAATATTGTTTATCTGTTATTTCCACTAATGATATTTACTAATGATTTTTATTCTGTGTTTAGGGCGAGCGCTAACATCCGAGCCATTGAAAAGCGTATATTAGACTCAATTATCGGCGACGGAAGATATGACAGCAGAATCCGACCATTAGGTGTCAACAATACGGGAACAGTGGGTGAGTGCACAGACCTCTTTTTGTATTTGATATCATACACACAGTTAGTGTACAGAAACGAAACAATTAATAAATGTCTCATTAAATGTTTGTCTCCTCTCCCAACCCCTCTGATCACTAAATCCCAACTGAATTACCCGCAAACTAATTGTGAGCAGCGCTTCGATAAACACATGAATAAAATTAATGTCATTTTAGTTTAAAAAATATTTTTAAACACATAAAGAAAATAATAAATGATTATAAACTTGCAAATTATTTTTCATCAAAATGCAACAAATAAGGAAAATCAGCAGGTACCACGTCAACAATTTTGCTTACTAAGCACTGCATGGTGTGATTATAGAGAGGATTAACACAATTTAATACACAAACAATCATTAATTAAGATTGTTTATTTTATTTATTCATTTTATAATATAATTCAATAATTTTTATAGCCTGGAGTGTTTCCTATAGTTTACAATTAATAATCTTGCAAAAATTAGCATGGAGTGTTTCACCTTTTAATAGATAGATCATTTTTCGATTATTTCCAATTCTTTTTCCCCCTATTAATTTTAAGGGTTGTTTAGTACATTTTTAACAAATTTTATTCACCAAACATAGCATGGTGTGATCCAATTTGATAGATAAACTTATCTGACAACTATTCAAAGTTTTTTTTAATATTTTATTGAAACGAATTTAAAACTAAAGAAATATAATAATAATATAAACGATTTGAAAATTAAATATTAAATAATTAAAATTAAAAATTAATAATTTATATAAAAGTGATTCAAAAATAATTTTGAGAATCATTTGAAATGCGATGAAATCAATGAAAATTTTAATCAAATTCTCAAAACTTCACTCTTTTTTGGTATCTTCAGCCGATTCGGTGTTTTCTTTGTCTAAAAAATTAAATTAAAGTATGAATTGAGTTAAAATAGGTTTCAAATAATAACTGAGTTATGGCTAACCTTTTCGGAATTCTTTGTTGTTTTTAAAGAAAAGCGATAACTCTGCTATCGTATGACTCCCACTCTTTATATTAGTTAACAATTTTATTCAAATATTTAAAATAACGCTCCGGTGTTTTGGAAAACAATTTATTGATAATTTCCAAACACTGAAGTGCTGAGTCTGGAGACTACTTTTCAAAACTAATTAATTGATTTAAATTATTTGAAAATAAGATAAATATATGAGTGCTCTCATTAATTCATCTTAACCTTGATAATTTAAACACTGATGACTCAGTGATGAGTATAATTAGGATTTGAATCAATTAGGGATTGAATTAAAGTTTTAATGATATAAATTCCAGACTTTAACTAAAATCTTAAACTTTTCTCTGAATAAATCAAAATCTTTTAGAGTAATAAGTTTTCATTTGTTGACCAGTCATTTGAACCGAAGCCGAGTATCGATGTATTATCTATTCTCTAATATTAAGTTGGAGTTGGATAGTATCGACAAAATAGATAGTATCGATCAAATCAATTGATCTAAAATCGAATTAACTAGCATAATGAACAAGTCAATATCATATATATTTATTATTTATTATCATATTATTTCATTTGAAAGAAAATAAACTCTTAATAACTTTTTGAATCACATCTAAAGCCTAACTCTGTTTCTAAAATGATTAATAAGTTTTTATAATTTTCATTAATAGTTTATTTTTCACTATTGAAATAAAAATGAAATTGACTTACTCAAATATTGAATATTAAGAATCATTTTCTTATAAAATTTTATCTTGACTCATTTTATATAAATATGTCTAAATATGAACATCAAAATTAACTTTTGATAAACTGAAAAGGTTCTAATGAAATTTATTTAAAGCTTAATATATCTGGCCGGTTCGGTACCAAGACATGGCTATCAGCTCTTAAAAAGAATGAATTTAAAATCAGCTTGCAAAAATATTAATAGGCACCCAAAATTGAAATTTCTACCACGATGTCATAGTACTGACCTTAAATGGCAGCTCTGATTGTCTTTAATTTTATAAATTATTTTCATTGTTTAAATTCTACATGTTTAGCTTTAGTTCAAGTATCCAGACAACTGATGTTAGGTTTAAAAAAATTATATAAACTTTGCAAAATACATTTATATTAAGTCATTAAATAAGTTTAAATTTTCTTAGATAAATTAAATTTGTAATTTATTTACAGAATTGATGGCCATTTAGCATAATCTGAGATACACCAGGTAGACCTAGTTTAAATCTAATTTTGCTAGATTATTTTAGCTTCTTTGGAAAACAAATTTTTTATTAGTGCAATAAATATAGGAAGAGTAGATAAAAAAGTAGATGTTTTTCTAAAATGATATTCAAAGAAAGACAGCCCTAACTCTTGAAAGAGGTTTTTTAAAAACTTGTAAAAATATATCCGATAGTAAACCAAAAAATATGAGTTTCTTAAAATCAAAACATAACTTTGTATTTGTCGTTATGGAAACCCACACATTCGAGGGAATTGTGTTATTCTCGAATATACCGATATTGAACTAGGAGATATTAAAATAATATTAGTTTAAGTGTGACTTAAGTGGCTTTCCTTAAAATGTGTGTAAATATAGATTTTCTGAATTTTGTTTAAAATTTCAAAAAATCAAGACTTAGATAAACAATGTTTTAAGAAGTGATGTTCTAACTTTTTAAGTTACTTCAACAAGTAAAATATCACAAAAATGACTCTTCTGTTAACCCAGTCCTCTTCTGTTAACTCTGAATTATTTATTGAATTAATTACAATGAAGTGAAGGATTAGTTGAAAAGAAAATTTGAAAAACTAATGAGATTTATGTCTTAATCGGAATTCATGTTAAGGCAAATGTCTTCTATTCTTAGCTATACTTTTCTTTTTCAATGAATAAATCAACAAAAGGAGCCGGACATTTGGCATAAGTCGAAACGATGTCTTTTCTTTACCGAAAAATTTCTAATTAACTAAAATGCTTTCGAATTTAATTACTAAACATTTTATTCCTTTATTATGACATTGAAATAACAAATTTGTTTATTATGGCTATAATAAGGGCACAGAATAATCTTCAAAGAAAAATTACTTTCAAAATAATATTCTGGTTACTCATGGTAGATATTCAATCTTGCTCTAGTTTTAAACCAAGTCAATTTTTCGCCTTATTTTAAATGGTTTTTAAAAATCACTGACTATTTTTATCAAGATTCAATTGACTAAACTTAGATAATTCACTATTTGAATGTCAAATACAAAATGAATTTCTAATGAATGTCACTAAAGTGTATCAATAAATTTATTACTAAATTACCCCACAATAAAATAATTAGATTGAGTTTATTAAGAATAAATTAGTCATTTTCAAAGCCAGTAGATCAGACATGGCCAAGGGGGGGGGGGGACTAGCCAATA
>JAQGBR010000015.1:0-28103 GCA_034698525.1 Achipteria nitens | reverse complement strand
TATAATTAATTCATTAAATATTTTGTTCAATATATATAATATATATTATCATTAATTAAGTCATAACTAATGGTATAATAAACTCGAAGCTAAATAACAGATAAATATAAACTACACTAATATTCAGATTTGTTTTGTTTGGAAATATAGTAAATAGAATTGAATCCAATGTTTTTTATATGATTTCCAAGCAATTAGTGATGAGTCGGATAATTGAAATGAGAGGTTATGGAAGGCGGGGAACCAATATTTCTGATGACCAGCTTTGGAGTGTAACGATGCGGGTCTGGAGTTATCACTGAATATGTTTTATGGTTGTGATGACTGTTGTGGTGATGGCTATGATTGTTATTATGAGACAAAGACCGGTGTCGCGAACTATTCGATTGATTACTGCCTGTCGTCGTATTACTCGAAACAATTGGCGAACCAATCAATCGATTCTTTTTAGAGGTCTCCAAATTTGGTGCAGAACCTGACGTTGTATTTATTGAAGGGCCGGTGCTCTGCCTAATCCCTTGCGTTTGAGAGCCCATTATTTTGAATGATTGGTACTGTTGTTTGGGAGCATTGGCTGCTGGAAACAGACCACGATTTTTATCCAAAACGGCCGGATTTACGCAATGCTTAGGTTTAGGGGGAGGAATGTCATAAATGGCGCGAACCGGCACTGGACTCGTACTCGGCTTTTGAATTTTATCCTTCTTTGTAGACATCGATAAATCCAAGGGTCCGTTCGATGACGAAGAGTTACTTTTACTTTCATGAGTGATAGAATCACTTTCCGACTTAGGACTAGGAGTAGGGGTAGGCGGAGGCGATGCCAACACTGCACTGTTTGCTGACAACTGATGGGCAGTTGAGATATTGATCGCTAATTTAGTTGATATATCAGATGAAACTTTAGTTGATTTAACAGAAAAAGCATTCGATTGCGAAGATCTGATCAAATGGTCAGAGGCTTTGAAGTCTGACTTCTCCTTATTGGCTATCATTGAGTCCACTTCTTTAGTGGACTTAGTATTAGTCAAATCGCTGCTACAGCTGTCATCATTTGGTACATCCACTACAAGTTTGCCATCGATGTCGTCGTCATCTTCTTCTTCATTATTATCTTCAGTTGTTTTAAAAGAATTTTTGATTTCGTTTTTATGTTTTTTATCTTCAATTTTATTATCGATTTGCGAAGAATTGCAAGAATTGTTAGTTTTTGATGAATTGTTGGAACTATTATTCGACAAATCCTTCTTAATCTCAAATTTTTTCTCCCTATCCTTTGGAGAGACCAAATTCTCAACGGAGTGGGTTTTGGTAGATATTCGTATAACTAAATTACCGGAATTAGTGGCAGCACTGGTCACAGCACTAACACTCTTGATTGCACTTTCACTTTTATGAATGGAAGGGCCGACATTACTATCGGTAGTGGTTGTGCTCACTTTGTTGTCGTTGAGCTCATTAGGCGTAACCTCATTTGAACTCGAGTTTAGTTGCGAAGCATTTGTGTTAGTTTTAGTCTTCAATTCAAGGGTAGGTGTAGTACTCGTAACGTTAACGGAGGCGCTCTTCGCCGTAACACCAGATGCTATTTTGTTCACTATTTGATTAATGGACGCGCCTTTCGTTTTGCTTGAACTCTGACTTATGGATGACTTAGAGAGTGACTGATTACAAGAGTTTCCAACAGTTTTGTGTCCCATTTCTGTCTTATTATCCAACGATTGTTTCTTTGAATCCAATTGTTTCGATACAAACGAGTCTATCGAATGATTTAGTACTTTATTGTTATGATGTGCTGATTGTGTTGTGTTTGCAATCGGTGTCGAAACAGCACTGGTTTTAGTGTTAACAGCACTTGATTTGCCAGAATTCTTATTATTAGATGTAGTGGTTTGTGGCGGAAGTCTTATTCTAATAGTTGTCGGCGATAATGGAGTTGACTGGTGTTGTGCTGATTCGGACTTTGCACCAGTCATTGGTCTGATAGACGTTCTGCTGTTAGTGTTATCAGAAGTCATATCTCTGTTTGTATTACAAGTTTTAACTGATGTGTCGTTTTGTGATGTTTTCAATGACTTCGCGCTGGCATTCAGTTGTTTTGGGGACACATTTGTTACACTTTTGCTATGTTTTGACGGCAGACAATCGACTGATGGAGAGCTGTCAGGTGTCGCAACTCTATCATTAGGTGCAGTACTTTTATTAGTGGGAGGTCTCCCCGTTTCAACGGATGGCGAATTCGATACCAGTTTTTTATTCTGAGTCGAACCTGTTGTCATCGATGGTAGAGTTGATGGCATTGAGGACTGGCTTGAATTTAGTTTATTGCGATTCAGTTCACGAGCACTGGTTTTAGATTGTTTTGATGTTTGAGTAGCGCTCTTGCAATCAGAGGACGAGTTTTTATCATTACTAGACTTCTCTTCATTGCATTCAATGCATTGATTTCCAGACATCGACTCAATTGAGTGTCGATTGCAGTGAAGGGTTGGAGACTTTGTGCCAATCAAAGTGCGGACATCGAATGCCGAACACTTACGGCCAGAACTTTTCTTTGTATTATCACTGGTCACACATTTGGTATCCGATTTAGTATTAGAAACACTTAATCCAATATTTGGGCTGATATTTGCACTGGTATTATATCCAATGGAGTTGACAGTAGAGGACAGTTTACTTTTATCCAAATTGATTCTGCACTGACGTAAACTATTGACTGTTGAGGTCGATGTCGATGTCGATGTAGTCAACGATATTAATGAAGTAACCGGTGGAGCCGTCTTACTAGTATTGGTACTCTCTGTGGGCACAGGTTTGGGCGTCGATACACTTGAGTTGTTTGCCGGCAAAATCTTTCTTAATTTTTTCGGCGGTTCATCCGTTTGTACAGCACTGGCGCTCTTATGAGTTGACTTTGACTTCAAAATGCCTGGAGGTGTCGGCTGTGTATTGACTGCTTGGCTCACAGTTGAAACACTTTTGGAAGGATCCGCACGTCTGGGCGTAGCAGTGGATGCCTTGCCTGATGTCACGCCAGTTGCGCCACTATTGTTACTCAAATTACTTGAATTGTGTGCCTTCACTTGAGCCGCACCTGTCATTATCAAAGTGGATGATGCAGTCGTACGAGAAGTACAACTGGACGCTTGGGTCTGAACCAGTTTGGACTGACTCACGACACCGCTATTAGACTTATTATTGGAATCACTCATATCATTGGTGTTATTGTTATTAACATTACTCCCACTCTTTGACTCAACTGTTTGTGGATGTGTTGTCTTCAATCGCTTTATCGGTCGTTCACTTATGCGATAAAAAAGACGCATCGGATCGCTCTGTGTTTGGGTCAGGGTTTGGGTCAGGGTTTGGGTCATAAAGATTAACAATTTTAGAGAAACGACAAAGAATTTGATATTAAGTTTATATTATTTTTTGACAGATAACTGAAGCGTAAGCGATGCCAACGCACAGAATGGGAGAACAGAAAGGAGAGAGAGAGAGAGAACGGAAGGAGAGGGAGAGAGAGAGAGAGAGAGAGAGAGAGAGAGAATCGATAAATAAATAGCAATACATTGAATACAACGTTAGGTCTGAAGACACGCATTAACTGACTGTCAATACAAACGCATACAAAGAGCGCAGAGAATGGTTTGCACGCAAAATATGCGACAGCTTGCCATACATCCACCACTTGGGCTCTACTCAATGCCAGCTCTGGAGAGCTGTTCAACTCTATTCATAAATATATTGTTAGAGAGAGCACAGGCAGACCATTGACAGAAACACGATTGTGAAAAATTGTGAGCATAAGAAAAAAAGAAGCAGTGAATGTGTCGACGACATACCCGTCTCCAGGCGTAAATGTATGCCACATCCATCAGAGTGTAATCCTCGTTGAGGATGTCTTCCAAGTACATGACGTCCACCTACAACACAATCAGTGCATTAGAAACCGGATTTAGTTGTGAATTGCATTCAGTTTTAAACGCACTGCAAATTTGGGCGCATTTTTAACATCAATCAAAACTACGCTTTTATTATATAATAATTGGTTACATCTTATAAGTCGTGCATAAATTCAACAGAAATATTAGAATTTTTCTTAGCCAAGAGCTTATTTGGGAGGTTTACAAACCTAAAAATGTTGGTTCCGAATGATTTTATTGAATATTTTTACTCAAATAATCGAATAAATCAAAGAAAGTATTTTCACAAAAGTTTTAGCGAAAGAATAATAAAACGTTTATAACTCAAGACTCTTATCGAATAAGTTAGTAGTAATCACACAGTTATGTATCAAATAATGGGATTCCCATACCTTATATGTTGTCGACAATCCATACTTTCTTGTGATAAACTTTTTCAGGTGCAGTATTGATAGGCCGGCCGGACATAACAGATAGCGTCTCATAGTTTCCGATTCATTGGTTTTGTCTATTGTTTGAGTGGTAAACCCATTCTCTGGAATTTGATTCTCTCCATATCCATATTCCAGTGATAAACTGATCTGATCATTAGCCATGTAAAACATGCGGTGATCAGCTACTTCTCCCCGATCTTCTGCAGAAGTCGGCGCTATTTTATTATTAAATCAAAAGCGAAAAGGGTTTCAATTAATAATTAATGAAATAAAAAAGGCTTTGAATTAATCAGAAATTCAAAACAACAGTAAATGTATTCTAGAAATTAAAATGCAATTCATAGCACACCTGCTTCTGAATGTTTGGCGTAAAAGTCTCGTCTTCTTTCCATTTCGTCTGCAATTTAATAATTAGGGTTTTAGTGAAATTGAACTCTATTTTACTCTCTCTCTCTCTCTCTCTCTCTCTCTCTCGTTATAAAAACAGATAGAGAGAGGGCTATAATGCTATTAGTTTGAGGTTTTGAGGTCTGAACGCAAATAATGAATAAATAAAATAAACTGAAATGAAATGTCGGACTTATTTAAGCCCAACCAATGTTTGTAATGAAATTTTGGACAAAACAAAAGCCAAAAGAAAACATTAGAAAAGTATTTATGTCTTTGAAATTACTATAATTTGTAATCAAATTTATTATTCTTGAAATTGGAGTCTATTTTTCCTTAAAGTAATGGATACTATAGTAAATGATTTTCTAAGTATTGATATCTTATTAATTGACTTCAATTCAAATCTTAATAGAAATAAAAAGCGATTATTAAAAGACTTACTTCTGAAGACATCGGGTATCAGTTTGTAGACGATATCCTGTAATATCTTATCAGATCTGACGGACAAATTGTTTGAGTGTTAGATTGAAATTTTAAGTTTATACTGAGTGTTAGATTACCTTATGTTGAGGAGGGGCTTAGTGTCGTGAACCAGCTCTTCACATATGGGACAGTATTTGTTTGTTTCCAGATATTTAACAATACATGACTTGCAAACTGTTCGATAGTATTGATCCAAAAGTAAAAATCAGATTATAGTCGGTATATATAATGGAAAGACTAATGCAGTGATTATTGAAAGCAGAGCTCTTACATGAATGGAGGCAATCGTTAATAGTGGTGGCGTCTACGAAATACCCGTTGCACAGAATGCATGTCAGCTTAGAATTGATATCTGATAGTCTGGCTCTCTTGTGCACTGATTGAGACGGACCTGCATCTGATGCGACCTGTGTTGAGATTTTTGATACACTGCTCGTCGATGTATTAGAAGACTGGCATTGAATGACACTCTTTTTGCCGCTCTTTTGTGACATTTTTTCTTCAATTTCTAAACAATTTCTAAACACTTTCTGTTTGAATGAAATTCAGAAACGATTAGTTAATATAATTGAGTGCTAAACGGAAATCAAACAAATAGTCTAAACATTAATATTCGAAAAATTTGTATTTAATTGTCTTTTGTTGGGAAAAATTATTTTGCTTTAAATGAAATAATATATTATTTGTATTACCATTAAATCAGATTATTGTCAGAAAAAATAAGAATTTTCATAAAACGTAAGCATTGTTTAGTGGAGAGCCTGAGAATGAATATGAAGTTAGAAAATATGAGAACTCATTGCTATAATGTTTGGCTTTTATATGGTTTTTATGGCACTAATGATAAATAATATAAAAATGTGGCGCAAATGTTGTGCCGGCAATGAATGGCACAGAATTACAGAAATTGGATGTGCAGCTGTTAATAATGTTAATACATTTTAAGTGCGAATACAACCTACAGACTAAGTGGTATACCAGTAGTGAATGTGTCGGAACAAACTTTTAGCTGAAGACAATATCAAAGTTAATTTACAACAAAAGGCATCGTTTCTCAACTCAACACGTTTTCACGTAATTTGACGCAAAAAGAAGTAAAACAACACAACTCCAGCTCTAATATAATACATTGAAAATAGTGGTGTTCTCTAAGCTGTGCTACTGTTCGTTGTATTAGTTGTAGTCTTCAGAAGAGCGAAACCAAGTCTACCAAATACTAATAGAATTGAATGAACTGCGTTTCCATAGAAACAATATTGAGTTATGCAGTTATTCAGCACAGCATCAGCGCATTCACTCGAATAGCACTTATATTTGCACTGACATTGCACTACACGTTAGACCAAAAACTGATAGAGAATGGGAATTAGTAGACAGGCATCAGATAGACAGCACTGATGTTTGGAAGAGCAGATCCATGGAATAGAAGACTAATGCAATGCATTATATCATATTCTATGCATAAAACTCTTATTTGACTTATACTCCAATACTTCTGTCGCAGGATTACGATTACGATCGCATTTCCAACATATCTACTATTCCTGTGCAACACAACTACTCTCCCAATTGATATTAAACACAAAATAATTTATTCGAACAAAACTTTACTCGATATGATTCAGGTCAGGGCTGACCAAAAGCAAAGTCAACTCATATACAGTGATATCCGGAAAAGATTTGATTAGACATTCAAATCTAATTGACGACAAAAATGAAAGAAATTTAAATAACTAGATTAGAATAAACATGGTTAGAATTGATATATGTATTGGAATAAAAATGTTGATGGTTAACATTTCATTGAAAAAGTCGGTCAGTTTAACTGAAAAGATGAAAATTGTTGTTAACGTTGTTTCTCTAAATTATGGTTTCTTTTGAAAACGAAAAATGTTTGTAATTCACAACAAAAGTGGGTTATGTCGTGACTTCAATTCTAAACCCAAACGACTTATCTTTTTTCCAATTTCACTCTTAGTATTACTTTTTTGGTCCCTATCTTTTAGGAATTCATATTCACTTAAAAACGTTTTATTCAATATTATTGGCAGTTGTTTTGCCAGTACTTCCTTCTTCTTGAATTGAGAGAATTGCAAATACGAGTCAATGCCTTAAGCATTAGACACAACAGTACTTTTGATTATAAAGAGATGCCATAAAAATCACGCTTAGCTTTGAGTGCTTTTAAGATGAAACGATTTTTTTTCGCATAAACTGATTATTTGTTTTATTAGTGAGAGTTCATTTAGAAAATGTTGCATCTAATTAAAAATTAATTTGTACAAGTACATATAATTACTATAATTATATTGCAAGATATAATTGTCAGTAAATTATCGGAAAACACGCCTTTTTTGCAATTTTGAAATATTATTAATTGTTTTCTATTCAAAGTCTATCTTTTCATTGATATCTAATTTAAGTGAATTTATTTTGCAATCAATTAAATTGAAAGTGAATCGTAAGGAAACGCGTGCGCACTGGTATACACAGGAAAGCCCTGAGGTTTCTATGTTTGGCAAAGCGTTAGGAAAAGTCTGTGCGTTTGTGTTTAGTATTGTTGTGGACCTCCTGGGATGTAATACCATCTCAGAAATGATACCACCAAAGTTGACTTTAGCTAAGCTGCCAATGCCTTTCCACTCTATCACTGTTTGGCCCCTACTTTGGCAACGCTTCCGCTAAATATTTTTATTTTTATTTTATTTACTCAAACACTTCAAAAAGTTTTTCATTTTTGCTATTTTTAATTAAGTAAAAAAAAGTTGCAAAAAATAACTCCTAAAAGAGTGGCACTGAATGCTATTCTGTGCCAAACACTATAATTATAGCTTTGGCTGACCACAGATGTATGCAAATGACAGATACAAATATAGGCATTCATTTACCAATTGAGTGCTTTTCAAAGTTATTTGTGCCGATAGTTCGACGCAATTGGAGACGACGTTCACAAACGTTAGGGGAGAGAAACAAAACCTTTAGCTTCTATTCTAACAGCACTGATAGCAGTGTTTCTATGATCAAAATGTGAAGAGTGAGACAGAGACAGCACAGACACCTGCCTTTATTCTCACTCGTGGCTAAATATGTGTTCGGTGCCCACAGGGCTGTAGCTATGACTGTGGCTATGACTGAGTGTGTATTTTATATTTGAGATAATATCCGATAGAATAACACGAGTCTGAAGAGAGACAAACACGTGATTGCATTCAATTAATGCTATTCAATGCTATTCATAGTAAGCATTAGAGAGTTTGGAGACTTTTTTACTTTTCTGGTGTCTCTCCACTCATGGCATAAATCCAAAAAACATTTTTAAATAACTGATAAAATAAAGTACTTCTTTGTAGAAAAGACTCACTTTTAGTGGAAATAATTAATTTGAGCGCAAGTAATACCAGTTAACTATGAGTTTAGACAAACCAATGCCTGATTGGTATCGAAAATTATTTAAGGAATGTCTCAAACTTTGTAACCAAAGCTGTTCTCAATGAGTATAACTACTACTCGACAATTTAGCTCTGGGTTGAGGTTAAGGTTTATTTCGAGATATGCTAAGAAAAACAGCAGTCAATGCTGTGCTCACAATAGCGCACCCCTTATGCCCCCCACTGTCGCTCTCCTTAACTGCTTATCTGAAACTCCCATTTCTGTGGAATAGATGTCAACTTAACTCGTATTGGAAATGATAAACAACACAAAAGAGCAAACCATTGCAGGCATTCCGCCATTTCCATCAAAATTGAAATTTTAAATTTAAATTAGGTTTTTATGCGATCGCACACACACTTCATTAGTAGTGAGTTATGACTCCGAAAGCATATTCTGTGATGACATGACTGAACACAACTAACGAAAAGCACAAAAATTACTTATAATGACAGTTACATCACATACCAGTGCTTCCACTTCTCTACACTTCTGTGGATTTGAGTGCAAAATGCATAACACAATCGCGAATCTCAAAGAAATAATCGATTTTCTCTTTTTTACGACAGTCCACACATTCACCACTTCTGGACAAATGTTTTTCATTTAATTCGATTACAAAAACATATTTTTGTTTAGACTTTTGAACTCTTCTCGAATTCATACTATTTTTAATATGATTTGAATTAAATTTTTATTTTAATTCAAATATTTAATGCTTTTTGAAAAAAATATTTGAAATATTCAGTGAAGTATTCCACACAAACGATGACATAATAATAGCCAACAAATGCCTTGAATTACAAATAGTGATAACAATTTAAACATATTATGTGTTAGTATTATAGACAGAAAGAGAGGATATGATTATTCAAATAATAGTGTATAACAAATAACAATAAAAGAGGTCAACAAACAAACGTCAGTTCGCTATAAACCACATATTTTTCATTAGATTGAGAGCTAACCCACAAAATTGGAAAAACGACGAGAATATTGCAGTGAGTTTGGGATATATACCTAATAATTTTGAGTTGGCTTTCGACTAATTAAATGCATCCGTTCAGAGGGTGTACTGTTTCAGATGATAGACCAGTGCGAAGAATATTTTTGAATACAGAGTTCAATCAACTCT
The DNA here is from genome assembly GCA_034698525.1 of Achipteria nitens. Taxonomy (NCBI): domain Eukaryota; kingdom Metazoa; phylum Arthropoda; class Arachnida; order Sarcoptiformes; family Achipteriidae; genus Achipteria; species Achipteria nitens. Next base: position 18,306 of record JAQGBR010000015.1, on the reverse strand, counting down.
AAGAATATTTGGTTTACAATAAATATCAGTTAATTCAGACAAATATATTTGAAATTTATCTTAAATACATATTTTTAAATCATAGATATTAATGACATATTCTTACAGTTTCAAAGCGAGAAGTATTGCTCTATTGCTCTCAAATCTCTAAAAAAATATTTTGAAACCAATGATTAAAATTAGATTTCAATTGATTTGAAATAAAGTGGAAAAGAATGAGAGAAATACTAAGAGTTTATATTCTCATTAGATATGAGATGACAATAAATACATTAAATAATTGATAAGTTTTAGTATCTCATAGTAACTAAAAAACAGTGTTTAACTTCACATACAATCTCTAATCAAATGAACAATCAATCCATGAATGAGTGCGCATAAAGAAAGAGAGACCGACAGTGGAGGCACAGGCAGTAGCGGTGAACGCACGCATTCAATGCCGTTCGACTCTTTGGCTGACTCTCGCCTCTACGCAGAGCAGAGTCAGCAAACTATTGGTTAATTGTCACTATTTTATCAATTGGTGACTGAATTACTAAACAATATGACTGATTGTGTCAAAAAAGTGATTCCAAGTCTTCTCAATTGATATCTCAAAGGAGTTATACCAAAATCAAGAAATTCTGTTATTATCTGTTTCTGGCGCTACGATAGCACTCCTTTAAACCACTGAAAAGCTTTGACTGCATTAAAGCATAGATTGAAGTATTGCCTCTAAGAGTGGCTCTTTTCTATCAAATAAACATATGTTCACTCTTTTGACATCAAAATTCAATCATATCTACAAATATTATTGCCATAGACTTAAATAAACCAACGAATCCATAGTTTAAATCAGTATGAAAAATGAGACTGTTCACTTTGGAAATTAGTTTTTTAAATTTAATTTGTTGTGCATATGATAAACATGATATTTTGAAAAGATAATAATCGAGCTTAGATTTCACTATTTATATATATTTTCTGCATTCAAAGGATAAATATGTTTTGAAGAAATAGACTGACGTTAAGGAAATCGATCCGACTTTGATTGTAGCTCTCATTCAGCAAATTTTCAGACAAATGGCAAAAACATTCGTTGATATGAGAGTTAGATATCAGTTAATTGGCTATGAATTCTCATTTTATGCAGGAATCAAATTATGCATATATTAAGTGTTGGACTAAAAACTGTTATATAAATGGTTTGAATTGAGAATCAAATAAAGGATTAATTGCGAGGATTAGTATTTATGTCTAAACGAGTATTTATGGCATTTGATAGTCATTTATATTAATGTAATGAATGTTTGATTGTATGAGAGATTCAGAGCGAAAGCACTTCTTTGAGAGGTTATGAGTGAAACGAAAACATATTTTTTGTGTGAAAGACATTCATAGTATTCATAGCATTCATACAATTTATATACATTTGGCACTGGAGTGTGGACTGCAATGAGATCTCATTGATATAGCATTGCAAAGCATAGCATACTATGGCTTAAAGCACTGGTATGGCAGTGGAGGCAACGCATTCGCATTGGTTTCGCCCATTGCAGCCATTTTATGGCAGAACAGCCGTCGCTTTGCTGTCGAGCCCTTAGAAGGGTCTCCAAAAAGTGCAAATATCTGACCACTGGTTAGGGTCAGAGTCAAAGAAAATACATAAACGTTTAGAAGAGATATGGAACTAAGTGTACATACCTTACGAGTGGCCAACTCTTGAGATTTCTATCCGAAAATCTTTGACAAAAATGTGGTAAATCGAGGCTTTCGTCTCTCGTAATCACATAGTGTTTGAGAGTACTGTAGCGCTGGTATGACTACAGCACTGCTGGCACTGCCGTCGCTATACTCGCAATAGTGTTTCAGTCTTTGATTTTAGAGTAGAGTCTGAGTGACGGTCTGTTCAAACGCTGAACTGCAGCTGTTGTGCCAAAACTGTGAGGCTCTGAACAGCACTGACGGCAGAGAACAAGTTGAAGAGCAGTACAACTGCAGAGCCGACTCTCCTCCCCATTCAGTGCTGACAAATCAAATGCTGGTTTTGTTGGCAAATAACTGTTTGTTAGCTTCACTTCACTGTTCACTACACCAGACATTACTTCTTTCTCTCTCACGTTTCTCAGTCAGCTCTGAGAATACTTTTTTTGTTACCAATAGTACAACCATTACAGCACTGGCATCACAACTGAGTGCACTGACACTCCGAAAACTAATTCAACCTTTACTGCAAGCATTGCACGAGTATTGTAATTGTAGTCTCGCATCCATTATATCAACTTTTTTTGTTGTTCTCCTTTTCGTCCCAACAATCCATTCAAATATTATATCCTTTTAGAAATCAATCAAAAAAACAGAAAATTTCCTCACAATTAGTTTTAAAACAAATCTTATATCACTATCTTTAATATAACTGACAATTTGACATTACCTAGCTAACATATTTGACATTACCTAGCTAACATATTTGATCTCTAATATGATTAACAACTAATTTGAGCCAAAGTTTGACTTTTTATTAGCCATTAATATTTATTCATTTGATTGGATCCAATGAAAAAGTGACATTTTAAAGATAATCATTTAGTTTACCTACTTAGTTTTAAGATTATTCTGAATCTCTATTTATTTGTATGAATTTAAAATCGTTAGTTATATCATTAAATTCATAGAATTTGAAGAACACATTCATAAGTTATCTTAATTTCGATATTTTTACCTAATCTTTTGAATCAAATATTTTTAGAGTAGGTTTGATGTCTCTAAAAATACTTGAAATTTTCAATATTCCATTAACTGAGACGAATATAAAATTATAAGAATTATCTAGCTAATTTACTTCAACCACATCTAAGCTCTAACGTTAGTCTAAATTATTCTAACGATTTCTATATTATATAATTTAAACAAAAGAAAAAAACTTATCATAAGTTGTGCAGTGATTTAAAAATGATAAACTTAAATGAGTGAGCATGTTTAGCTAATAAACGAAATCGTTTTTCGGACTTTGATGTCTAATTTAATTGATTATTCAAAAGTATATTCCATAAAACGAATGGTTTAATAGTTGGGACGTATCAAAATTGATAATTAAATTGCTTGAATCTAAAAAATCTTTAGCCTAAACTACTATAACTATCATAATTCTATATAATTTTCGGGGCTCTTTATCTTTTGAATTAATTTTATTCAACATTTAAACCTTCATTTTTGTGATATGTTTGAAGAAAAATTGATACGAATTAAAGTATCTTTAATTGAGAATCATATGAATAATTAGTTCAGTGTTTTAAATACATTTTAAGTGATTTTATTTAAAAGTTTTCATAATTTTTTCCCAATTTATTCAATTCCTGACTAAAAGTATTATAATTATAGAACTTTTTTCTGTAAAAAAATCACATTTTGAATATTCATGTTTAGGATTTAAGGCCTTTTTTGTCAAAAAGCTTTCAAATATTATCCTAATCCTTTTGATTGATTTTTGTAAAATCGTTTTTAAAATAAAATATTTTTGTTTGCTTTTCGTTTAAGCCTTTAATTTGAATATAATTTTCGTTAATAAACCAAAAATTTAAGTATTAATGGGTCTAAAATTAGTGAAGATTTATTTGAAACAATTTGTTTGAGGCAATGGAATACCTATCAAAGAATGGATTGACATCTGTTTACGGTTAAGCCGCAAGTCTTTCAGAAACTGAGACAAAATACCGGAAAATTTTTTAAAATATATACAAAAATATTAGATTTCTTTCGAAGTTAACTGAGATTTGAATAAAATGTTTATTATTTTCAATAATATTTGTGTATTTCCTCTAATTTTGGTTCACTCTGTTATTCAAATAAAAGTAAACTCAATCGAAGATAATTTTAGTAAATGAGAATCAGGCAAAAAGAGCTTGCTAACACTAACATCCATTTGGTTGTCGAAGATTTCGTTCTGTTAAATACTTTTCCTCTTTTTAAAAAAAGGAAATATCAGTTTTCATTGGTGTGAAAGTTGATCAGGTGTTTAAAAAAGCACATTTTGTTTGTGCTCTTACTTTACTTCTTATTAGTTTTCTTTAATTATCAAACGTTTGATTTTTTTTATTAGATGTTTGAAATTCTGTGCGATATTTTCAAAAGTAGTCTCAATTAAAGATAACACTTATAGGTAGGAATGGCTAGACTTTGAGACTCCGACTGTAAGTACGATAGATTTATGCTAAAATCCAAGGGTGCAGATAAGGTACCTCCAAAGCCTAGACTCTATTTTTCCATTCTCGTGTTTATGGTCTTCAAACTAACAAAGAATTCATGGATTGGTGTCAGTATTGATCACACAAAATGACCAACAGATTTGCCCCGCTTAACATGGTGAAACTATAATTTTTAAATCAAATTTATATGAATAGTCGCGAACCTAATTCTTTAGAAATGAACTCAATTTCTATTTATTTCAAATTTTAGTTTAAGTCATTTGATATAACATTTAGAATCTAATAAAACCACTCAACTCTATAAACATTTAAATAAAATATTAAAAATTGTTTTTCTTTAAAATATCTATAATTTAAAAAAAATAGAAATATTTGGGGACTATAAGTAATAGTTTCTAAAATGAACTTTTTTCAGTTTATATTGTTTTTTGAAAATAAGTAAATGCACTAATAGCACATTTAATAGAAATTATCTATCTATATTAATTATTGAAAGTCTACTATCAAAGAATAAACAAGTTGAGATTTTTTTAAAAAAGTTTAAGAATGTGGTCAATCATTTTAAAAGCACTTGTTTTCTATATAAACTATTCAACAAATGAAGTGAAAAACCTTTAATTGAGAAAAACCAACAAAACATTTATTGAGAAATAAGAATAAATTTATTTTAAATAATTGGCACAAAAAGTAATTAAAATGTAAATAATTATAAAAAAAAAGTTTGTGATTAAAATTTTAATAAATGTTTGCTTTTAAGTGTTTTTTATGGTAATGTTTTTCGTCTCAAATTTCTTCATTAACTGATTTTTGTAAGAGAATTATGCAATAATTAAGGAAAGGTTAATCTTTTTATTACATTTTAATTACATTAAACTTTAATAAATGGTGTCCCTTATAGTTATTTAACTAGCAATAAATTAATACTAATCAAACTTTTAAAGATATGGATAATGTACTGAAAAAGCGGTTGAAATTTCTTTACGAAATACCCGTGAGATTAGATTTATCTCTTTTAGACATAATCTCCAGATATTTAACAAAAGTGTTGTAATGTATATAAAGCGCCGAAAGAATATCAAAAACATTGTCATAGAAATAATCAAAAGTATTGTAATTTTCAAGTTTTTTCAAAACTAAATTTTTATGATATGCCTGAGCTTTATATGCTTTGTTAAAGAATGTGTGCCCAACCATACGGAGAGAGAGTGAGAGAATTCATATGACTTATACAATGGAAGGGACAGCACAACAGCACAACCAGACGAGTAATTGACGATAAGAGAAACGAAGGGAGAGATGGAGAGAATAGTGGAGAGGGAGAGAGAAAATAGAGAGAAATGGTTCGACATCTCAAATGGTTAGTGCAATGCAATGGTTTCAGTAATGTTTGGTCGATATCATAGCTGAAGGCATTGGAATAAAGAGTACAACAAAAGTATTAAACTCATTGCAAGTGGGAGTGAATGGAAAGTTGAGTTTTGTAAGTGCTGTAAATGCTGTTGCTTAGCTACCACTGATGATCAACTTGCTCGACTCCAGTGACGCCGTTTCCAAATGAAGTGAATGCATGCTATGGGGGCCGACAAGCATCAGCTTCATTTCATTATAGGGGCTTCGTAGGGGGTAAACAGGCAAAGGGGCAAAAGAGGGGCTCAACTAATTCTATGCTCTGCTGGAAATTGCGACAATAGCTTAGAGGAGAAAATACCCAAAGGGGGCCTACATATACGTACGAGCGTTTTACAGCGCTCTCCAGTGTTAACATACATACATTGATAATAAGTATAAAACTGTAAGACTGTAAGCACTTTACAAACTCGAGTCTATTTGTGTCATAAGTTTTAAGCATTAATAACGTGCGACTGACGTAATAGTAGTGCCCTTAAGGCATATCTAGTGCTTAGAGGCTATAATTATTACAGAGTATACCATAAAAGTGTGTGCGATGTAAATAAAATAGACTTTTGAAGCTCTTGCAAACATCAATTCATTCAGTACTTCATTCAGTGCTGTGTCTCAGTTGCGGCTCAACTGATCACAACTTCAAAACTAATATTAAAGGAAGTGAATGGGAGTTAACATCATTGGACAGCACAACACAGACAATAACAGCAAAATAAGAATATTTTAAAAATTCATGTTTGCAGTAATATATAGTCTAAATCTAAAAACATATAAAACTAATCGACTTATTATTCATTTTGATGTCTCATTTCAGTCATTTCGTGATTTAACAAAATATTCGCTCAATTTTTTTGTTAGAAATCAAAACTAGAGTTTCTAAAACATGTCTAATAATAAATGAGATTTTTTCCAAACATTTTCCTTTAAAAAAGACAATTTCAAAAATTCCATCTATTTTTACCACTTATTTCACGAGTTTAGATCTGAGCGCATGTGATATGAATGCCATTCTCTTCATTCTTTGTATCGCTGCTCCCGTTTGTCCCTAACTAATGCTCTCTCTCTCTCTCTCTCTCTCTCTCTCTCTCTCTCTCTCTCTCTCTCTCTCTACGGTATTGAGAGTGCATTTGAGTCGTAACACACTTTCAGTTCACTTCCGTTCTTCCGCTGTGTCCATATGCTGTGCGCTATATGTGTCTCTCAGCGAAGGCTATTTGCGTTTCAATAGATTTGTTTACTCATTATTGTAGGTCAATATGATATGCATTTGTTTTGACATCAATTTTAATAATATTTTTTGAGATAATACTTACAAAAGTGAAAAACATATAATTTGTTATCTGTTTTATTCGTCTGTTTTTCTCATTTAATTACTGATTTAATGCGATAACTCAGGCAAAAGATTAGCTACAATTCAAAACACATTTATAACTTTTGCTGATTATTGCTTAATACATATCTAAATAACTATATACAGTCTATGACCGATAATATTAAATATCAATAATATAAACGTTTCATTTTGCGTTAAATTAGTTTCAAGTACCATTAGCATTCATTATCTTAAAATGTTGATCAATAATATTAATCTAGCAATATTATTAACAAATTCATCTAGAACATTCTTGTTCTAATATTATCGGTCATATACTGTATTTGTCCCCAATTTACTCATTAATATCAGATATTTTTTTTCACTTTTATATAAATTTCAAAATAATGACTGAATTTTAATAATCAGATAAAAAAGTTAGACATCCATGAGGTGTATAACGCTATGCGTTTATAGGAGCTCTAGATTTTGTCTTAATTAATTAATTATTGAAATTAAATATAATTTTAGTAAATTATCGCAATATTTGATACTTTATTAGCAAATCATTCACTCGAAGTCTAACTTTTATTTTTTATTTTTAACGGAAAGAAACTTCAAATTTATTGATTTATTTTTGTGTTTTTACTATAAATCATTTGATTTTTAGCAAAATTTTAGGAAATATTTCAAAAATGTTTCCTAAAAATATTTAAAAACCGCAAATATGTATAAAAACTCAAAGATTTTTTGAATAATTTAAAAATCAATTGAAAGCATGAGTTCAATATAATGATTGGATAAATTCAAATAAATGCTTTCCAACAAAATGAACAGAATTTGATGTGAAATATAAAGAGTATCGGAGGAAAAACAGGCAGACATTGGCTCTAATTCTAAGGCTTAAAAGCATAAAAGATTTTTATGGATCGTTGACTTAAAGCTGTATTTCTCATCAATTTCCCCGACATTAAGTATCTTTATTGTCAAATATATAACATGTCTTGTTCCTTTCAACTAATTTACCATTATCACTTAATATAAATAAGATAACTGTGTGATTCTAAGTGATTATCAACTACTCGATTGAACTAGATCAGCATTTATTAATACTTTTGACCAATTTATCTATAATTGAGTTTAAATTATCAATTATTTCTGAGTCAATCAAAACGACTGAAAAGAATTTGAATTATTTTATTAAATAAAGATTTTGAAACAATCAAACCATTGATCAATAGTTTTATATCAAATGAGTTCAAATTCAGTGTCGTTTTGATTTCGAAACGGAATAAACGTTTTATCGATTTATGGGTTTTAAGTTTAGTTTCTCACAGAGAAAACAAAAATATTCGAAATACATTGAATTTGAATAATATTTGCAAATATAAATGTTTCAAGGATTCAATAATTCACACATACTTTAGAAAATTTCAATAATGAAGAGTCACTAAAATTCCTTAAAAAACATTTAGTTTTTAGAGATATAATAAAATAATTGACATCATTAAGGATTGGCTCATTTTTCCTTAGGAAGAGTTGGTTCACTATTTTGATGATCAGATTTCTTTTGAATCTCTTATTGCTTTTTATTGTAAAACTTTCCTTCAATTCTCGACTTTATTTGAAGACAAAATTGAATTATAGAACTTTAAAACTTTGAGAAAAATTGGATTAAACTAAAAAAAAGTCAATAATTCTCCTGAAAACTAATGTTTTCTTTTTTAGCCAAACATTAAATGTGTTTTCGAGTATCAAATATTTGAGGAAAACTATCGATTTTTGCCAAAAAATGATGGATTCAAATATATTGCAATCTTAAAGTTTAGAGGATTTGTTAAAATGAACGTTAAATTTGAAGATTTTCAGATATCACACCAATTGTCTAAAATTTATTAAATGAATTGATTTCAATATTTAGTTTAAAATAAATATTAAGAATTTCATCGATATTTTCACGAAAACTATTATCGTTGATATGTTCGTAGAATTATCTCTATTTTCCTTTCAAAGTATATTTTCCTTTTGTATAAAATTATACCTGAATTGTGACAAATATCGAGAGAATATCGTTTTTATTGATAAATAAATGACAAAAAATATGATCAATTCATTTGGGTTTTGATGCGACGACCCATCGATTGTTTGAATAATTGATGTGATGTTAGCGTTTGGAAAGCCCTCAGTTTATTCTTCAGAAATAATCTATTCTAACGATAATAATAGGAAAGCAGGTGATTCCCAATCGATTGTGATTTGCATACAGTATTATTATATCTGTTAATTCATTTCATTCACATTTATAGCTTATGAAGGGTTTGGTTTAACTGAAACTTCATACCAGAGTTAATCCAATTTCGGAAATCATAATTCTATGCGAAACTCATTGAAATTATTTTTGTCTAAAAGTTTCTTAATATTTGCTTAACTTTTTGAATGAATCACTCTTCAGATGGAAAGATAGGCTATTATTGTTAAACAAATGGGAGGTTCTAAAGAGCGCCATAAAACCTTTGGGGATAGACCCGGAGAGGACCACCAACTCTGCATTACTATTATTGTCCGTGTCTTTCAATGCTGTAAATAGTATTGGCAATAGTTTTTGCTCTTTGAATACTAAATCACTTTTTGAACGCCCACTTCATCGCTACCATTGATCTGATTATCAAAATTGATTAGAAATCAGCCGAAAAAAAATCTATTCATTAGTAAAGATCTATTAATCTATTAATCGGTTATTATCTTCAAATAAACTAAAACCAGATTCAAATAAAAAGATAATATAAAAGAAAATTGTTCTCAAAGTTATCGTAATATTGCGTGAATTGATTGAACAAAAATAAAGGGATTATTTCAGTGAATGAAAAAGAGAAGAAAAAATGAATTGAATGCAGAAAATTCATTGTGAAAAAAGCCTACATCTGCTACTTGTCGGCCAAAAATTCATTTGATTCAGAACCTGTTCTCTACAATATTTATAAGAGACAGGTCTAAAAATAAATAATAATAATGTTTTATTGTTGCCGTGTGTGTGAAAAACGTGTTCAAAATATTAATACTAAGACTAAGACTGCAATTAATTTTTCATTTTTGTAGTCATCATTATTAACAGAACTATCATTACTGTTAAGCAATTGTTTTTTTTAACTAAGATTTGAGGAAAACTTTTTCTCAAAAACTGTTTTTAAATATAAAACCAGAAGAGAAGCGAAAAATTAGTTTTTTTTTATATCAAAGCTATAGGTTGTGTCCGAATAAGTGCTTTACTCGTATAACTAGTTTTTCAACATTTGAATCAATTATAACACAATGTTATTCATATATAATTTTTTTTGTTGCAAACATATTGTGGTATTACATAACACTAACTTTTTTCTACTGATTTTTATTCTCGATTGTCTTATCGCTCCAACTTCTCTCTCCAATACCCAGAGTTTTTCCTGAGGATGACTATGGAATAGATTTTTTGTTATGCTTTTACGGATTCGTATCTAATTTTATAAAAAGATTAGATCTGAAAACACGGGTAAAGATTGGTTTTAGTGGTTTAAGAGACAAAAAAAAGTTTAATCTTTAAGTAAATCAATAAAAACTAAAGAAAATTCAATGCATTTAATGCTTATATGAAGAGAGACTTAACGCTTAAGCTCTGGTGTTGTGAACCAATCAACACACAGATAATGCTTGTCGTCATGACTACTATTAATCAATAAAAACACAGTTGGCTTCGATTATATCGATTATAATTTCGATCGATTTACTATCAATTGTCGATTTAATCAATTTTTTGCAGTAAAATGCAAGTATATTTACACTTGCTTAAATTTGTATCTAGACAATTGCAGTGAATTATTTCAATGGCTAAAAATTAGGCTAGTCTCATCAAAAATATTTTACTTTAATTAATTATTAATTTCTTAATGAAATAAATTATTTAATCAATGAAAATGAATAGACCTTTTAAATTAAGATTCTCATAGTTTTAAAGATGTTTTGAGGACCGATTGAATTAATTTAAAACTAAATTACAATAAAATGATTATTTAGAAAATAAAAATATGATTTAAATAATTTATTTAATCGGTTTAATCACATTTTGACTTTAATAGTCGTTTACAAAAAGCTCTGTTACTTTTAAGTATCGATTGTATCGCTCTGAGGCTCTTCACAGCTATTGCTTAGATATTAAACAATCGATACTCAAAACATACGAAACCTATAAATGTTAGTCATATGACCAAAAAGGCATGACTTTTGTTTACAAACAATTATTTATATATTTATCGATAAAATTATTAAATAATTTTCAAAAATTAATTAAATGTTAATTAAATGGATATTTTAGTCAAACGAAAATCATTTGATTTCTTAAAATTCAATAATTTATTGAAATTAAGAAAATGTTTTCAATCAAACGATCGATTGATTGTCAAAACAAAACCGAAACACGAATTGACCGCAAAATGGATTCGCAATTCATTTATTGATTATTTTGTTTCAAAACAAAACCACACTTTTGTTAAATCGAGTCCTGTTTTACCTGAAAATGACAATACCTTACTCTTTGTCAACGCAGGTATGAATCAATTCAAAGATATATTTCAAAACAAGTTATCACCGACTGATCCGAGGAATGGATATATCCGTTGCGTTAATTCTCAGAAATGTATTCGAGTCGGTGGCAGACATTGCGATCTTAGCTCTGTTGGCACTGATGGCAGACACCACACATTCTTCGAAATGTTAGGCAACTGGTCTTTCGGTGATTATTTCAAAGTAATCTTTAATTGTCTTCTTTTCTTCATTAACTCATATCTCATTTTTATTCAATTAGAATGAGTCGTGTCTTATGGCTTGGGATCTATTGACTCAAGTCTTCAAATTAGATCCAAACCGAATGATTGTCACATACTTTGGTGGCGACAAAAACTTGGGATTAGAGCCTGACTTTGAAACTAAAGATATTTGGCTTAAAATTGGGTAAAATATGGGTTTAAATATAAGTTAAATAATTGAATAAATGATTGAATAGATTACCGGAATATCGAGTCATACCTTTAGGAGCAAAAGACAATTTTTGGGAAATGGGCGAAACCGGTCCCTGCGGTATATGCTCTGAAATATACTATCAGTTGGAACCGACCTCTTCTACTGATTCTAATATTTTGTTAAACAATAGCATTGAAATTTGGAACATTGTTTTCATGCAATTCGATAAGTGTGTCGTCTCTTCATTTGTTTTGATCTAATTTTAAATTATCTTTCAATTAGAAAACCGAACGGAAAATTGGATTCTTTACACAAACATTTTGTTGACACCGGAATGGGTTTGGAAAGGATTGCATCAGTTATTCAAAACGTTAAATCCAATTATGAAACCGATCTCTTTATACCTTACTTTCAAGTCATTCAAAAAGTAAATAAAAGTTATTAAAAATCATTGATTTTATTAAATTGTTTTTTGGTTTTATCAACAGTTGAGTCATTGCAGGCCATATTCTGGAAGTTCTGTCGAGACTCTGGACATATCTTATCGAATACTCGCAGATCACTCCCGAATGTTAACAATAGCCATAAGCGATGGCTTTAAGCCCCTGTATCAGGGAAACGGCTTTATATTACGAAAAATTATACGAAAGTCTATCGGAATCACTGCAAATGATTTCGGTATTTCTAATCCGAGGCCACTCTTCAATGAGTTGATATCAATTACTAGAGAACTATTGGGTGAAGCGTTCCCTGAGTTAAATACAAATATAAAACATGTGAAGGAAATTGTTAGACAAGAGATCGACAAATACGAAGCAGTCGTCTCCCAAAACAAAGTTTTAGTCAATGCCTTAAATCGAATCGATATTAAATATTCCATTAATTTGAGTCAAGAAATTAAAGACAAATTAGAAAAAATTGATTTCGAAATACAGATTAGACTTAAGAATAATTCAGTCGATAAACAGTTTTTAGATACAAATAGAGATTATTTATTCAGTTTAAAGGATATTACCAGTGATTACACCATTAATTTAAGACATAATTTAAGTACTGATTTAATAGAAAAAGTGGATTATCTGTTGGATAGAATCGAAGGCATCGAAAAACAATTAATTTCCGGTTTTAAGTCTGAATTAGAATCGCTTTTAGATAATAATTCAAATTATTTTGTTTACGAAATTAAAACAAGTGGTGACACAAAAATCGCATTTAAGATAGGATTAGACTATTTTGGACACAAACCAACCGCTCTCTTCCATATGTCTACAAATGGAAATGAGTTCTATGTCCAGACAACTGTTCCCAATGAATATCAAAAGTATTTTACAGCAAACGAATGGTTGTCTCAAATATCAAACAAATTAAAAGAGTTTGAGATCTTAACGAAGAAAAGAACGCATAAAATGTGTTCATTGAAATCAAAATCAATCACACAATTAGAAGAAGCGATCAGTTCTGCCAAAAGTATCGCAAAACTTAAATTCAATCAAAAATCTATTAAATAAAATTTTTTGTTAATTCAAAAACTTTTAGTATTTATTTATTTAACAAATTTTAAAAATAGCGCTCAAAATATTAAATAAATTGACTTTAATTACAATCTTATGATTAGTTTTATTCTCGAAAACAGTTTAAAAGTCATAAAACATTAAATGCATTGAAATTCTGAACTTTGAAGTTATGTCTGGATTTATATTTATAATATAGCCTTTAAGATATTCAGAGAACCCTCAGTTTTCAGATACAGTAAAACATGCTTGTTAATAAAATATAACAACAAAATTTTAATAACAATTAGAGACCAATTGAGTTAAAATAAAATTAAGATAATAATTATGCGTTGATTTACAGGAATTTAAACAATTTTAAACTTTAATATATTAATAATATTATATTTTACTAATAAACATGTTTTACTGTTTCTGAAATCTGAGGGTTCTTTGAATATCTTAAAATCTATAGCAATCACTTAAACTTTGAATGAAATCCAAGGTTTTCCTCAAACTATCACTCAGTGATTATGTAAACAAGTATTGAGTAATACTTTGCTCTCAAATAATAATCAATTATTAACTGAGTTTTAATAAAAATTTAATCAATTCTTCGCCAAAATGTTTACCAATCGTATAGCTCTGGTGACTGGCGGTGGTTCGGGTATTGGTCGAGCGGTGGCTAATATTTTGGCCAAAGAAAGTGCTTCAGTTGTGATCGCAGATCAGAACATAAGTGGAGCCAATGTTACCAAACAAATGATTGAAGAGAATCACAAAACTCAAGCAAAACATATATCAGTCGAAGTCGATGTCTCACAAATGGATTTTATTAAACATTTGTTTAAAGCGGTTAATGATAACTATCAGAATAAAGTGGTCACTCTTCTGGTCAATTGTGCCGGTATTACTCGCGATAAGTTTATCGTTGATCTCAGCGAACAAGATTTCGATAAAGTTATTGCCGTTAATCTTAAGGGAACCTTTTTGGCCACTCAGGTATCACCACTTCTTTCATATTCTTTATTCAATATTTGTTTTCAGTTTTAAATTTCAAAAAATAGGTATTTTGTCAGCAACTGATCCAACAGAAAGTGAGCGACGCTTCGATTGTAAACGTGTCGAGTGTCAGTGCAAAGATGGGAAACTTAGGTCAGTCCAACTATAATGCATCGAAAGCCGCTGTCGAGGCATTCACTCGAACTGTTGCCCGAGAAATGGCTAAATATAATGTTAGATGTAATGCAGTTATGCCCGGATTTATTGATACCCCTATTGTCGAAACTGTTCCACAAAAAGGTCTTTACTTTTCAATATTTATAATTATTTTGCAATTATTTCAATCGATTTTCTTTGAAGTTTTGGATCAATTGATAGCAAATATTCCTCTCAAAAGACAGGGAAAACCAGAAGAAGTGGGCGAAGCTATAAGTTTCTTACTATCTTCTAAAAGCTCATACATTACGGGTACTGTTCTTCAGGTTTCGGGTGGACTCGCAATTTAATGCTTATCTCATTTAGAAATTTCTAATTATTTTATTTTTTATAAAATTTTATAACAAAAATATTTTACACGAAATGAAATCAATTTATTGTAGTCTTAGAGTGAACTCACAATTGAATTATTTTTTTAAATGCAAATCAAATGAATGGAAAAATAAATTCTGAGACAAATATTTAGACTAAAATTATATATAAATAAAATATATTACAGAAAATGAATAAAAGTTCAAAAAATTTATGAAAACATAAATTAGAAAAACCATTGAATTCTATGATAATTTCAATCAATTGGGAGGTCGTCTCATTTTGCTGTAAATATTAAATATTTGATTAGTTTTTAAATTTTATATAAATAAAAGACATACCTAAGGAGTGACGGCTCCTTATAAGAGACGGGTTTCTTATTTCTACGACTACTACGAGTGGAGAGATCGCTGTTTCCGCTCATTTCAGAGGTGTCTGAATCTAAAGTATCACATTTTTTGCGTTTCTTCTTCTTTTTGGATGCGTTTAGAGAATTAGTTTCATTGCTTTGACTTTCAATTATTTCATTCGCTTTTATTTCGTAATCAGTCAACAAAACAGACTGTTTTCGGCTCTTGTTTTCGATGACATTTTGTATATTAATGAGTGACTGCCTTCCAATTCGTGGACTGTAGGGTCTATTGATAGATGAAATACGTTTAGACGGTCTCCGAATCATTTCGATTGCAGTCAAACAGTTTGAATTGACAGGAGTTGAGGCTTTCCTCACATTTTGCTCATCAGTTATAGTAGAGTCAAACGAATTAAAAGCCGAGAGATTTAATTCTGGTCTCAGAGACATATCAAAGGGTGAGACAGAAGTGTCGTTACTTTCATTCATTACAACATTTTTGAAACCACGGAATGAATTGCAGTCGAAATTATAAATAGAAGGCGTCCGAAGATTTTGATTCGAGAAATGAGGGGTCAGTTCATACCCTGTTATTGAAGAGCAATGGTTTTGAATTATAGGACTTTGGAATTGACTCTCAACTACAGTATATTCCGTGTCTTTTGTGATATTCTGAATATTAGAGATCTCTTGAGTCGCTTCTGGAATAACACTCAAATTCATTACATTTAAAGAGTTGTCATTCGGTGAAGAGTTTTGTCGCGACATTCGTCTCATTTCGTAAATGTGTTGACAGTTAACCTGTCTTTTAGTAGGTGTGACCTCCGCTTCATTAGAGACAGTGTTATCAACATTTTCGTTGTCTTCAAATCTGATAAAATCTTCAATTTTATCACTGATTGTATCAATCATTTGAGTGTAAAAATTATTTGTTGTTTCAAACATTTGGATAAACTTTTTGTGTTCACTCTTTAATGTCTCCAATAATACCATTAATTCGTTTTTAATCATCTGTTAAATCAAATTCAAACAATTGAGTCAAACAAAAGACAAAATTAGAGAAAAGATTTGTTTACCATTTGATTGGGATTTTGTCTAAACATAAACCTCTGGAAGAGATTTAATTTCTCTTTTTTCAAGTCTTCAATTTCGGCCAAAAGACTCACATTTTTTTCGGCCAATTCTTTGTTGTTATTGTGAGCCATCACTGAATTGGCGATAATTTCTTTAATTTCATCTAAAAATATCAAAACAATTAGTTTTTTGATTAAATCAAAAACAAAATTAAATTACTTTCAAAATCTTTTCGCCTTTTTCTCAGTGTTTTTGATCTCCTTTTTAATGAATAAAGACTTTTATTGTATTTGATTTTCATTTTGTTATTAAAAATAATAAAAACGAAAACCAATTATACGATAATTAATTAAATGGATTTAAAATTTGTTTTCCTTCTAATTCTAGTTTAATATTAGAATTGAGTGTTGAGAGCGTGGACTCCATTCAGAGGATTATAAGAGTATTGAATTGAATTCAATTGATTTCTCGTGAGTTAACCCGAATCTCATTCTTGTATTCAAATTCAAACTTGGAGTCAAAATTTCTAAATGGATTTAAAATATCAGCCAATCGTTTAAACAACAAATGAATCATTCATTGAATCGAGAGTTCATTCAAAATGGGAGCCAACTATTGGTAGACAAACACTAGTTGTCAGCCAATCGTCACAATTTTAAATTCTATTAATACTGACATCTATTGACCACTTTTGACATTAATTTCAGAAGAGATTTCAGAAGAGATAGAAGAGAATATCGATTCGGATTAAAAAATAAATTGATTCCGATTATCATCAAAAATTCGTGTCATGAAATCAAACTAATTTTTACTCAAAAATTAATTTTCTCAAACTCTGTGAACTAAAGATAGCTATTAAATAGATTAAATTTAAAGTTAGCGATTGATTTTGAAGTTTCAGTTCATTTATGCCATACTTTATGAACGAACCAATGATTCACACAATTTATTAGTCAACAAAACATCAAAAATATTGTGATTTGAGTTTAATTTTGATTTTAAATAAATTAATTGAAATAATATTTAAATTTGTTGTTAAACTAAACTATTTATTACACAAATCAGACAAAAATGTCTTCAAACAAATTCAATGGCGATTATACGGCTGTCAGCGTATGATTTGATTGACATTTGTTTAGATGTTGTCTAATGTTTTGATTTTTGTTTATTTGACGAATAGGTTGAGAGCGGAAGTGATGACAATTTGGAGGACAAACTCAGGTATTTTCCAATCGATTTCTATCTGTTTTTAAATTTAATATTTTATTTGTTTTTCATTTAAAAAGTAGTCAGAAATCAAATGATCCAAAAATTCAAAAGTGAGTCAAACATTGATTTAAATCTGAATTTAAGTTGAATTGTGTTTTGTGTCTAAACTAAGACTCAAAGATCACGTCAGCGAAGTCTCGAATATTATGCAACAAAATATCGATAAAATACTGGAAAGGGGTTCGCGTTTAGACAATTTGGAGGACAGATCAGAGATGTTGTCCAACAGAGCGGACGAGTTTCGAGTGGGCGCCCGTCGGGTCTCTCGTAAGATGTGGTGGCAAAACATGAGAATCAATATATTCATCGGAGTTGTGGTCATTATAGTCATCATAATTATTGTTTGTGAGTAGAAATCGTCTGATTTTTTCATTAATTTTATTCTAATTATTGTCTAATTTTGTTAACATTAGTGTCGATCACTGAAACGAAGTCCTAATTAACACTTTTATTGATTTCTTTTTTCAAAATTGTTATTCAGTTTAAAATTTATATTATTTTCAATATTTTTATCACTAATTATATATCTTTTCTTTTTGTAAATCCAATGAAAAATATATTAAAATTTCAATTTTAAGAAATTTTATTAAATATGAAAAACACTGTAATTAATAGATAATTATAATAAGTTTTTAAACAAAACATTTGCACCAAATTTTATAAAAGTAAACTATTTTATGCACTTTCAGATCGGAAGAGCAC